>JAULBY010052816.1:0-11525 GCA_032358315.1 Ophiocytium majus
AGGCGAGCGGGGCGTCCGAGTGGGCAGGCCGGCCCGCCATAGGATATACCGCCGTCTGGAGTCCCTACCTCATGCCCATGCAAAGGAGGCCGTCGCGGCGCACCGCCGGGCACGACGGCAGCGTCGCGCGCGCGCTGCTGTCCGAGCGGTGCAGCTTCGCCGCCACACACACGTTTTGGCCGTCACACCACACGCATGCTAGCAGGCTGCCAGCACCAATTGCGGAGAAGAAGCAGGCACATCCAGCGGCTCGCGGCTGCGCCGCTCTCGAGCTCTCCCGCCCGCCGCCGTGTGTGAAACGTGCACAAGCGCCCCTCGCTGCATTTTGAGTTTCTCTGAACGCGGACCGGCGCACGATTCTCGCGTACTTTTTTTAATAAGGTGTAGACGGGAACGCCGTGGGGTGGGGTGGGGGTGGGCGCCGTGGCTTAGCCACCGGCACGGCAGCCGACCCCGGCGGGCTTCATGGTGACGGCCACGATGGAGCGAAGGCACCCCCCAACGGCCCAGAATAAACTGGGACGGCGCGGAAGTAAACGGCCTGACACAGAAAGACACACTCTCCCTCCTGATTCACGCACCAGTTGGCTGCTGCTTCTGCCCCCAACCCCTGCTCTAGTGGCGCGCGTGAGGGAGAGAGAGCTCTGAGCCAGCAGTGGCTTCAACACTCGCAGCAGCAGGGAAACACACCACACCAGCACAACAGGGGAATAAACATCAAATTTTACATCAGAAGTCGGTGGTGAGCGAGGGGTCGAGCCAGGGTCTCTCGCATCGAGTGGCGCGATGTGGTGGCGATGTGGCGGCGGCGGCGCTGCGGCGGTGGCGCTGCTTCTGCAGGCGTCAGCAGTCACCGCTGGCTCGCAGCTGAAGGGCCTCGACGCCAAGCTGGCCACTCCACCGGTTGTGGTGAGTACATGTATCTTGTAAACACCGCGGGCAACAGGCCTGGCAACAGGCCTTCCAACAACCTTGATGCGTGGTGTTGCTTCTGGGTTGCTGGCGACGATGGTGTCAACAACACTGCCGCTGCCACCGCACAAGCCGTTGCCACTGGTTTGTCCCGCACACACGCCCTGTGTCAACGTTTTTCGTCTCTGGTGCCCCTGGGTTGGGTGTTGTGACGGCCACTATTCCAGCAGTTGCGCTGCCGCGCGGGTTCGCTGCTGCTGTTGCTGCTGGTGCTGCCGCTTCTGGCACTGCCGCTCCTAGTGCTGCTGCTGAGGACTGCGTCTGCATGCTCTTGCTTGGTGCCCCTCCTGCCACTTGCCCACTGCATCCGCTGCTGCCTTTCACAGCCCAGCAACACGGACGGCCTTATGGTGGAGAGTGTGTGGCAGTGGGACCCCCAGCAGACAACTCTCAAGGGTGAAGCCATGGTGATGATCAAGTGGGTACCAGGCTCTGACCAGGTGGGTCTGCTGTGCCACATGCTGCATGATATAGGTATAGGTAGGTGGCATAGCGTACTACTCAAAGTACATCCATAAGGTACTTGCTTCATGTGAAGCGGTGGTCATGATCAAGTGGGTACCGGGTTCTGACCAGGTGAGTCCGCTGTGCCACCCCCACATAGGGCAACACAGCGGCTGTGTAGAAGTGGTACTAGCTGCCAATAATGATGCCCCTCCCCCCTCCCTATTTGCCAAACCCTACTAATGGTGGGGGGCCTTAATAGGGAACTACTAGACGGTACATGAGTCGCTGTGACTTGGGGTAAATACTAGTAAAAGTATTTCGGGGATCGCCTTGTTGGCTAGCAACGAGGCGGTCAGTGCAACACAGCGGATGCATAGAAGTGATATTCGTTTGGTAGCCAAACTATTTGGAGCTTGCTCAGTGTGCCTGCCTGCATTACTGTTTGCTTGCAAGGTATTGTAGCAGTCGCGTCCCCACCGCAGGCACATTGGTACTGGCTGCGTGTGAGGCTGTGCGTGTGGCTGAAACGGCGCTTAAACATGCAATAGCAACATCAAGCAGCAGCCGGTGGGCAGCACTGCTGGCGCAGCAACAGACCAGTGCTGCTGCTGCCACTAGCTAGTGCCACATGCTGCATGATACAGGCAGGTGGCATAGCGTGCCACTCAAAGTACATGCGTACACGTGGCGTTGCATACCGCAGGCGCAGGTGCTTCCCCCACCTTCGCTGCTGCTCACTTGTGGCGGCACTGCAGCCCCTCCCTTTCTTAGGGGAGGCGGGGTATTATTGGCATACCCCGGCATAGCGTGCACAGGTGCCTGAGATGCATCCGCAGCAGGGTGCGATGCTAATCAAGCCGGGGGGGGGGGGCTGTCCGCGGCTGCAGTGTTACCTTTCTGTACCATGCCTACCGTGGGTAATGGTGCATGCGTGTGCTGTTGTGGCTCTCTGAAGCAGCACACAGTCCCCTCGCGGTTGAAACACAAAGGATCTTTCGCACACACCACTGCTGCTGCTGCCATGGCAGGTCAGCTGCCAGCCGCTGCAGCAGGGGGTTGTGTGGGCCCAACTTTTTGTGGGCCTGCAGCATACGGGCGGCAGTGTGGGCCTACTCAACGTACCCCGGGTCTTAGCAAGCTTTTGCTCAGCAGCCATGGTGGTGAAAGCCATGATAGCCTTTCCCCTTGATCACCGTGCCCGGCCTAATCAAAGGGGAGGGGTCTTAATCGCAACCGTGTACTGCACATGTACTGCAAAATACTGTAGTACTACATAGTACACTGTGCAGTGGACTTTTACCAAACTCCGCTTAGCACCACCAAGGGATACAAGGATATGGGGATCCCACCCGCGCCTGACACACCAGCTCACCCTTCCCGCCACCACTACAGGACAACGACGGCACCTCTGCTGCTACTGCCTGACACTCTGCGCACATGCCAACCCCCCCCCCCCCCCCCCCCCCCCCCCCCCCGCAGGTCACCACCACCTGTGCTGCTGCCCGCTTTTGGTAATGGTGGCTGCGTGTGTGGCTTACAATGATTGCTGCCAGGGGGGTCGGTGTGTTAACTTCAACTCCAGATTCGCTGCTAGCCTCAACTCAAACTTCAATTTTAACTTCAACTCCAACATGAATTTGTGTTTTGTGTGCGCGCAGGTGGTGCTCATCCGCAAGCATGGCGTGATCGAGCTCTACGACAGTGTGGATGCGGCCGTCACGGATGCTGTCACCGTCTATGACATCCAGGCAGACGTGAGTGGCCGTGTGCTGTTAGCTTCTGTATGGTGCACTGCTTCTGAAGTATGTACCACAGTGTTAGAGTACGCAGTGCTGAACATTGCCAGCGTGTTCGCTAGCAACAGCATGTCTGTTCATCCTTTTTCTGGTCACACGCGCGCCGTGCGCAAAGGGCTTTCCGCGCCCTAAGCGGAGTTCAATAAAAGTACTACACGGTATGCACGTGTAATACTTCAGAAGTATGTACTCCGAAGTACTTGAAGTGCATGCAATGTATGTACTACGCCTGAAGTGCACCAAGTGCACCACACACCATGAGCTGGTCACCTTACCTCGGTTGCGGAGCGGAGTTGATGAGCGGGTGCTGAGCACGCGCTGCCGAGTACATCTACTGCTGAGCACCGCTGCTGAGCACAGGTACTGCTGAGCACCGCTGCCGAGTACAGCTACTGCTGAGCACGTTTGGTGCAGGTGACTGCGACTGCCTCTGCCGCTAGAAGCTGCTGCTGGTGATGCTGCTGGTGCTGTTGCTAAACACTGGTGCCGCTGCGGAACACTGCCGGTGGTGTTGGCCGAAGCTGCTGCTGTCCAGCACTGCTGCTGCTGGTGCTGCTGCTGCTGCTGCCGCTGGTGGTGGGTGGTGGTGGTTGCAGCAGCACCTGCTGAGCACTGCTGGGGTATGCAGGGCAGGCGTGAAAAAAACACTTATTACACGATTACAACCGTGCTTCATATCATATGAGTCATTTGTGTGAGCTCATGTGTACACATTAATCACCTCTTGCTTGTTGAGTCAGTCTCCACCGCCGCCATTGCTGACTGCGAGGTGTTTCAAGATGTGAGTCACCATGAATACGTCTGGTGTTTCTCCCCCCCCCCCCGGGTAGGTGCGCATGCCAAACACCCACTGCTGCCGCCTTAGCCAACACCACCGCCCCTTCAAATTTTATTGCGAGGTGCTAACAAAAATGTACCAGTAGACGCCCCGAAATCCCCTCCTGGGGCTGAATAAGCTTGTGGGTGTGCGTGCCTGCTGCCGCCGCCGCTGCCAGTTCTCCCTGCGACCTGTTTGTTGTCGACAAGAACGCCTACTCCATAACCCTCCCCCCATGTTGGCACAATGCAGGTGCAACACAAAACCTACTGCCACCGGCGCCACCCTTCTCCCTGCGGGGTGTTAATAATTACCTAATTCTTACCCGACAACGTCAATCGCAGGTGCGCGCCAAGTACCTCACGGCCAAGAAGCTGCAGACGTGTGCCCCCGTGTACGAGGCCGTGGACCCCTATACCAAGGGCACACCACTGCCCGCCGGCGGCGACGCCATGTGGCAGGCGCCCAGCTAGGAGTACAGGGGCGGCGTGCTCGATCCAGACTACCCCACGTGAGTACACTTCAACTTCGAAGCTGTAGTACATGCATGCACGCATTATGGTTTGTACACGTTGCACGTATGCAATGCTAGGCATGCTTCGAGTACAGTGCACTCGCGATTTAGTGCAGGGTAGTGTCACCCTGATAGCACCCCGCACTAAAGCAAGACCCGCACTAAATCAAATAGGGCATTGTGCATCGTATATATATGATCATGTGGTCTGTGACGGGTCTCTGGACCCAGCATGTAACCGCATACCGCACTAAATCAAAGCGAACTAAATGGCGAGTGCACTGTACGTGCTACCCCTGATGAATACTGAAGTGCTTGTATGAAACTCCGCTTGGGGCGCGGAAAGCCCTTTGCACACGGTGCACGTGTGACCAGAAAGACGATGATCAGACATGCTGTTGCTAGCACACAAGCTGGCATGCTCAGCACTGCGTACTCTAAGGAAGCCTGGCATGTTGCCAGGGCTGAAGTAGTTTTGAATTTTTTTGAAGTAGTTCTTTGACCGCATGTGTACTTGTTTGACATGCTGCTTAGCCGCGAGCCGTGAGCTCAGGGCTTTCCGTGCCCCAAGTGGAGCTCGATAACGTGCGCGTAGCACTACAGTGTAGTGCCGGTACAACATTTCGGGCATTGGGTGTATGCTTGATGGGGCCGGCTTACCCTCAGCACACGGGACTCATGTGTGCTGGTCTTGCGTCGGGGCAACTGGTGCCGCCGCGCGGTGCTTGGTGCCCGCGCTCACCCTGACTGGACTCCTGTGAGGAAGCACCCACAGCAGTGCTTGCTCAGTGGTGGCAGAACAAAAGTGGTCGCTTGTGAGCCCTTTTACCAGACCACGCAGGGGCGCAGCGCCGACTGCAGCCTGTGCTGCGCGTTTCCCACCCAGTGACACAAGGGGAGATGAGCCGTAAGGCTGAGCAGTTTTTGCAAGCGTCACCAACACGCGGGCAGCCACCACTTCCTTGCTGGTGGAGCAGGGAGCGGCTGTAGCAACCTGCGTGATGCAGGCTGGGCTAGCAAGACATAAACACTACTGTGCACTCCTGCCGCCTCGCTCCTGCCACCGTAACTTCTCACCTCTGCCCCCTTCCCCCCCCCACACACACACTGTGCTTGCGTGCTGCAGCTATTGCTCCGCTGACATCGATGCTGCCACTGTCACCGCCCACCTTATTTCTGTCCCCACTGCCGACCTCTCCTACCACACTCACTGCAGCTACTGCTCCACGGACAACAACGCCGCCATCACCAGTATGCACGTGGTGGATGCGGACACTGTGCCCGCGTCATCCAGGGAAAGCTGCTCTTTGCGGACCATGTCAAGGTGCGTTATCCAGCTTTTGTTAACTTATAACTACACCTAGACTTTGTATTTAGTTCATAAATATTTGAAGTAAATCTTTGCTGCGGTGGGTGGACGCTGACACTGTGCCCACGGCTATCCAGGGCAAGCTGCTCTTTGCAGACCGAGTCAAGGTGCGTTCTCCATTTGATACCTAATTTTTTGGGGGGGTATGTTTTATGTATTTTATTTATACATACTTGCCGCCGTGGGTAGGCGCTGGACTTTGTTTTGAGCTTATCGCCTCTATACGAGTTCACATATAGCTGCGGGTGGCGCAAATGCTGCGGCCGTTCAAGCCGCAGGCTGTGCGCTGCACAACATGCAGGCGCAGTGGGCGCATTGCGCGCGCATGCTTGCGTGCGCGGGGAACCGCGGGCAACCATGGCCAACAACAGCAACGTTGTGTAAAGAGCTGGTGGTAAATTTGATGTTTCCCTTGCACGCGCGAGCTTGCAACGCCACGCCTGGCACTTCCCCCGCCCACCGCAGCTGCCTTGCCGTCTGTGCGCGTAATTCTGCCATCACCAACACTTGCGCACATGGTCTTCCCTCTCCCCACCACCCTCACTAACACTTGCGCACATGGTCTCTGTCCCACATAGGGGTGCGTGTGGTACTTTGACGACAAGAATGGGCACATGGACAGGACCAAGCCCCCGCACGTGCTGGTGGCCAACTCTGTCATTGTCAACATGGAGGTGTGTGTGTGCGTCATGTCGCCACATGCCAAGTCTTCATGCATTCAGTACCGCAACTCCTCATCTCATGTGTCCACCCGTCTTCAAACCTATTTTCACAACCACAACCTACACCATCTGCTGCAACTGCCCACATGGTCCGCCTGCAAACCACCTGCCTCACACTCCCCATCCCGCCCCCCCCCCCCCCCCCCCCCCCCCCCCCCCCCCCCCCCAACAGGAGGGTCCAGATGGTGCCCTGCACATGGTTGACTATGACAATGCGCGCGTTGTGCGCATGTACCAGCGCGGGAAAGGGCCCGCAGCAGCAGCAGGCGCTGTCACCCCCCCGCCCACCCCAGCACCCACAAGTCCCCCCTTTGCCGTCCCCAAGGACATTGTGCGCACGGAGACCTGTGTGCCTGCGACCGGCATGCCTGAGCTGCAGTGGACGCATGAAACCGACGGGAGTTACAGCGGGGATTTGGTGGTGGGGGCGGTGACGGTCAAGGTGGCGGATGGCGTGGTGCTGCGGGCGCGTGCGTACAATGGGCTCATACTGGGGCCGCTGATACGGATGCAGGTGCGTGTTGTTGTTAAGTGCGGTAAACTTCAAGGGCCTGTTGAAGTAGGCCAAACCTCAACTGCAACATACCTGTGTCATACCGGGACCGCTGATACAATGCAGGTGCGTTGTTGAAGTACTCCAAACTTCAAGGGCCTGTTGAAATAGGCCAAACTTCAACTACAGCGTACCTGCAGCATCGTCTACTTGCGGTTTGTACTGGGAGGCGCACTTGTCTCTGGACTGACACACGAACTTCAGCTTACACATTGAGGTTCGCAAAGTACGGCATGCAACGATGTACGCCAAATTGCAACATAGATGCCTACTAGTAATTCGCACTGATCTGCACATGGCTCTGTGTGGGTAGATACGGACCCTAAGGGCCGTGCTGACAAGGTTGTTTACATGACAGTGTGTGCGACACTTCAGCCCGGGTTGCATAGTTGTATAGATGCCTACTAGTAGTTTGCACTGATGTGCACATGGTTCTGTGTATGTGTAGGTAGATACGGATGCTAAGGGCCATGTTGACAAGGTCATGACCGTGACATTGTGCGACAGTCCAGCGCAGGTTGCGCACGCACGCACTGCGCAGCCGCACACACCTGGCGAGCGTGCCGCTGCTTCGCCTGTTACCATCAGCGAACTCACACTTATGTGTATGGCATTACATGTACACGTAATCCGTTAAACTAGTGCTCTGGCAACCTGGCTTCCCTAAGACTACGCAGTGCTGCGCATTTCCAGTGTTTTTCGCTACCTGTGTGATCCTTTTTCTGGTCACGCGCACCGTGTGCAACAGGCTTTCGGCGCCCTACGAGGAGTTCGATAAAAGTACATGTGTACTTGGAAGTACTATCAAACTCCCTATGACAGCAGTTCCTATCTCCCGTCGACTCAGGCCGGCTCACCCGATGCCGCCGCTTTCGCCACTGCCGTGACGCAAGCCGTGCACCCCTCCCCACACGCTGCTGGCTCACGCCAGCATGCCCCTGCTCTCTTCCCCTCCCAACTGTGTTCCACTGCCCTGTCTATGACGCGGGCACTTGCAGGCGTGCAACACCTACAAGCTGACAGTGCACAATGACATGGCGGACTGGCCTGTGGGCGTGGACGGCGCTGGTGTCATCAACGGCTTTCACGGCCCCACAGTCACCAACATGCACCTGCACGGTGAGCAAATGCAGTGGCATGCAGCGCTGCTGACGCTAGGTGACTACTAGTAAATCACTACTAAACATGTACTACAGTAGTATGCTACTAGTAGTATAAACATACACCTGCACAGTGAGTGAGTGGCATGCAGCGCTGCTGACGCTAGGTGACTACTAGTAAATCACTACATAAACTGCAGTAGTACCATATACTACTAGTATTTACATAAACATACACCTGCATGGTGAGTGGCAGTGCTGCTGACACTAGCTGGATCAATCGCCGCAAGGGCTTTAGCCTGGCATTTCGCCCCAGTCACGGCAGTATCTGGGTGTAGCGAGCTTTTTCACAAGGCTCCTGCACTAGCCACATGCATCAGGCATGAATATACTCGCATGCACAGACCTTATACAAGTAGCTGTGTGTATATGTCGTCAGCGCACGCTGTAAGCAACACGTGCATACTGAGTGGTAGAGCTGACACCACCCAAATGCATCAGGCATGCACCCTGTGTTGAGACCTCTGCTAAGGGGCGGAGACATGTGTTGTGTGCGCACGCGACTGGACAAAGCATGTGCAGCATGCGGCTAAACCTTGGCATATGCTGGCTGTCAAGATAACGCAAGTATGGAAGACTACTTGCATGACTAAGTTGTCAACGCACTGTCACCAACATAAACACACACACACACATACACAGTGCGTGCTAGTGCTGCCGGTGCTTCGGCGCACCGCTGCAGCAGTAACGCTGTGCACATGCACCAGGCACTGCCTTCACGCACACACCCTGCTTCTACGCCTAGCCGATGGTGCAGTACTTCATCAATGGGTTCCGTGCGTCCACTGCCCAAACCGTACAGGAGCAGAGCCAGAGTTGGTGGAGCACCTGTGGTGTGTGATGCCCAGGTTTCCCTGTTGATTCGAGGTCCGGTGCTAAACTAACCTAATCTACCCCCACCGCCCCCCCCCCCCCCCCCCCCCCCCCGGTGTGCTCCCCCATTTGTGTCTTCAGGCCTGGTGATATCCGATATCCGATGCTAATCTAACCTAGCCTAACCCTACCTCCCCCCCCACCCGCACCCCCCCGCGCGCTCCCCTTTTTGTGTTTTCAGGCCTTTGTGAGCGGCAATGCTCCTGGAGATGACGTGCTGACTGAGATACAGCCCGGCAAGGCCTACACGTACACGTACGTCATCCCCTGCGACCACATCGGAGGCACCCACTGGTGAGTGAGAGGAGTGAGCGCACCACTACCGAATAATAATTAACAACCATTGCAGAATAATAAATAGTAACCATAACAGAATAATAAAGAATACCGGGGTAGTCTAGTAGGTTACATGTGCATTTATGGGTTCGTGCAGTGTCACTCAGGTAGGCGGTGCAGTGTGCTGCTTGCTCTGTCATTGACGGCTCATGTGCTGCCTGCCGCACGAAGCGTGGGGCTAGTTGGTTTAGGCTAGGTGAATGAACCACCCCACGAGCTTGAGGCAACAGCACGTGCTTGGTTGCCCTGTGGTTGTCAGCTGAGCTTGTAGCCTAGTGGAGCAGTCCCATGCTTGAGGGTGCAGCCTGGCATGTGCACCTGCTACGGTACTATCTCAGCTCTGCAACCTCCCAGAGCTGCCTCTAGCAACTACCATGTACTACTGTAGTAGTATACTACGTAGAAAGTACTTTTGATGTACATGTATATACTTCGAAGTGTATATACTAGAGGTACTTTCATACTTTAAGTACTTGAAGTACCGGTATATACTTCGGAGTATATACTTTGAATTATGTTTTTATAGGTGCGCAGGAAATGGCGCACAGTACAAAATGCTGACCAAGTGCTCATTGCACAAGCTTTTGCACCAATACCCACGCACCTGTGGCCCTGCCAGTCCCATCACACGGTGATTCACACGGCGATTCACAAGGTGGTTCACACCACACCCTCAGCCTTGCGCTGCCATGAATCCAACATGCCAACCATACTTTCACTTCTGTCGAACTCCGCTGGGCGCGCGGGAAGCCCTAACCATGGTGTACGCGCCTTAAAAAGGAAAGAAGCACGACCAGGCGTGCCCCTTTCCCTGCTGCTAGCCGCCAGACTGCGGTTATCGTAGCATATACATACATGCTCAGCATCATGTACACGTGACTCACCTTGACTGGCCATAACGGTTGCCGCCGCACCCCCTCACAAGGTTCCATGCACACAAGCACGGAGCAGTGGCCCTGCAAAGCAACGGAGGTGCGGCGGGGCTGTTGAGAATGGAGCCCAATGCGCGCGAAGCTGCTGGGACGCCTGCGCCCATACAGAACATGCCAGAGCAGTACGTGGTCATACAGGTGAGGGAGGAGCGTTCCACCAATTTGAAGTGTGAAATTCAAGTCCTTCGAGGAAGTGCTTGTAGAAGTATACCAGTGCAGGTACAAGGTTGTTTTTGCAGTTAGTGGCAGAATGACCACAGCCTTGGCTCCGGCATGCATGCCCTTCTTGCACCCCCACCACGTGCAAACCAATATACCGGTACTTCCAAGTACTTCTTAGAAGCAACTACAGTTGGTAACTGCTGTGCTACCATAGTGCGAAGTGTGTGTGGCGCGCAAGCAGCGGTGCAGCCCACCTCCCAACACTCATAAGATCAGAGTTGTGTCTGTGTTGAAGTTGAGAAGTTGAAAATCAGTGTGCCCGGAGACCGTGAAACGCACATGTACTCACCTGCCACAGCCGGCTGTACTTGCGGCACAAATACGTTTTATGGGACCACAGTTGGTGAGGTGTGGCAGTGTGTCCGGCACACAGCAGCCCATTGCCGCTTGTGGACGTTGACACTGCAGTATTGAGGGAAAGTCAGGCTCGAGTGACCATGGTGTGGTCATGCCAAGTGTTGTCACCGCTCAGCATATCTGGCGGCACGTTTTGCAACGCCACACACTGGGAGCAGCAGCAGCAGCAGCAGACCTTTTTACGGTGGTGGGGGTGCGAGGTCGCACCAACAGCAGCTGCCACCAGCTCAGCGCCGCACCTTCTTGCTGACACCTTCCACCCAGAGTCTCATTGAGCTCTGCGGCAGCATGCTGCCACACGCCACCTTGCTGCTGTCGCCCGTGCCTACGTACTTCTGCTGCGCTACTAGTAGGTACTAGTACGCCCACAGCCGAGCCGCCGCACATGGTGCCGGCAATCACTACAACACAAGCAGCTACCTCCCTCAAAGCAACGGCGTTGCGGAGAGCGCCAA
>JAULBY010052827.1:0-11523 GCA_032358315.1 Ophiocytium majus
TGGCTGGGGCAGAAAGCCAGGCCAAAGCCTGTGTGGTGATCTATCCACTTGGTCAGAACCAGTGGCCCACACCCTACTGTGTGTGTCCACTTGGCTGTTAGGCAAACAACAGCTGCGCATGTGTTTTAGGCAGCACGGGGGGGAACTTACAACTGCTTGGGGGGTGCTGCCGACTGCTTGTGCCTGTGGAGTACCAACTTGTACTTCGTATGCCACGAGTGGTGATGGGTCGCGGCGTACAACGCATTCTATACGTTATACTTCGTAGGTCTAAAACACACAACATATTTCGCCCAGAAAAGCGATGTGCGGTGTATTCGCCGTATCGTAACCTACGCTCATTTGAATGCGATGTACGCAAAACTCACAGCGTGAAAGTGGCTCCGTCGGTGCGCAATCTGGGGTGCTGACACCTTTCGTGCCCGTCTGCTGCCGACCTGGCAACCGGTGACTCCCACGTAGTGATGAGTCACAACGTATAATTTTTGGATTATACGCCGTAAAACGCATGTAAATACGCCGTATAGCGCATGCAGATGAACGTATCCATGTGGCTAATACGCCGTATATCGCGTTTTTTGGCGTAGAAATACGCCGTATTTGGTATAACGTCAAAATACGTTATACGCCGTGACCCGTCACTAGTGACACGGCGTATAATGAGAAGTGGTCACTGCCATTAATACACAATAAAAAACAATTCTTCAAAGATTTTCTGCAGTTCGAGGTCAATTACGTGGGTCACCAGACCATGTGTTATGTGAAGTACATCGCACCATACATGTATACAGTGCAATTGACGAAGTATACAATGAAAACGATTTGGCTGACCAGGTGTTCTGATGCCTGCGGTAAGTGATGCACATGTAGACACACTGTCCAGCAGCCACAGCGCCATACCCCAGGATCTCCGCCGCCGTAACGCTCCCCTGCATCGCCGCCGCCGCCCACCCCTCCACCCCCAAACAACAAATTACTACTTTCGAAGTACGTAAATCAATAGGTGTCTTTTTAGCTGCACACCTGCCCCTTCTTGAAACAGCAAATTATGTGGCTCACTAGGTTACTTTGGAGTAGCACACACCTGCCCTGCGGCCACATCGCCGTACCCCAGGATCTCCGCCGCCATCACGCTCCCCTGCATCGCCGCCGCCGCCCAGCCTTCCACCGCCGCGCCCGCGCCCACCACGCGCGCCGGGACGGTCTGTCCCACGCGGAACTTTCTTTCCAGGTGGTCCGTGCGGTCATCGCTCACCCGCGATATGTGCACGTACGCTGCGCACTCCCCCTCCCCCTCCCCCCCCCCCCCCCCCCCCCCCCCCCCCCCCCCCCCCCCCCCCCCCCCCCCCCCCTCCCCCGCCCCCCTCCCCCCCCCCGCCCCCCTGCCCTCCCCCGCCCCCTCCTTCTTCCCCTTCTTTCGCGGCTCCACCGGCTGCTGCGCAGGGGGCGCGGGCGTGCTCAGCGGTAGGCGCAGCAGCAGGCCTAGAGCCGGGTCTATTCGCACGATCTCCGCGTTTTGGATGATGGTGCCCGCGGGGGGCAGGTTGGGGGGGGCGCGCAGGTCCATGAGGTGTGGGCGCTGCGTGAGGCTGTGCTCAGCAGCAGCAGCGGCAGCCAGCAGAGATACAGGGCAAGGTTAGGCTTTAGCATGGTGTCACAGGTTCATGCACGTACTTGGTGCACGTGTACATATACTTCGAGTACAGTGCGTGTATGTATATTGATGTACGCAAAAGTGCGGCGCAGGTCCATGAGGTGGGGGCGCTGCATGAGGCTGTGCTCAGCAGCAGCAGCAGCAGCAGCGGCCAGCACACAGCAAAAAGCCAAACGTTATGATTTAGGACAACGCCGTTACAGGTTTACGCATGTGTTTGATGCACGTATTTCAGTAAATAACATGTCGAAGTATGTATGTACATATATTGATACTCACAAAGGCGCTGCGTGAGGCCGTGCTCAGCAGCAGCAGCAGCGAGGGCCAGCAGGGCAAAACGGCAAACATTTAGGATGGCGTCACAGCTTTACGTATGTACTTGATGCACGCATGAACCTGGTATACATGCGTGTACGCGAAGTACTTGAAGTATATGTATTGATGTTCATGAGGTGGGGGCGCTGTGTGAGGCTGTGCTCAGCAGCAGCAGCCAGGGCCAGCAGAGCAACAAGCCAAACATTCAAAAGGGTGTCACAGGTGTAACACACTTGTGAAGCAGGTAAGTAGTACTAAGTACCACAAGTGCACTGTTTACACATTCTGTTTTATTGACACTTGAAAACTGCAATTATTCTGGAGCATGCACCATGTAATTTTGAATTAAAAACCATAGATGCTTGCTCCAAGTATGCAAGTCAACCGGAACCGACCCGTTGGTATGTAGACCAAATTATGCCATTGTCGCACTAGCACATGAAACTAGGGCGACTTCTGCTGGGACTCTAGTATCCCGTTCACTGCCCGTCCTCTAAGGCCGAGAAGAGCAGTGGCAGCTTTATTACCCCCGTCCGTCACACAATTACTCCATTCCATTCCATTCCATTCCAAATCACACATGCAATTGTCTGCGCCAAACCATCTCAACGCTCCATTCACGCTGATACGAATCATTGCAGTAGACCAACACATGCACGCGTAGCGCCTGTCGTGCGTTCATTTTACATATGTACCAATATATATATAATACATGTATGGTACTTTGAAGTATAAGAAGTACTTTGGAGTATAACTTCTTAAAGTAAATATTACACATGTTTATTTTTTTTTCTTTATACTTCAAGTAATACTTCAAGTAGTAGTATTCAGCCGCGTGCCTTAAGACCCGCAAAAAACACCAGTAGAGCGGTTGGCATTTATCGCTGCATGAAACGCCACTGACTGAAGAATTTTTTCCACATAACACAGCACTTCTGAAGTACTACACTACTTACAAGTACATAACAAAATCATACTGGTACTTCGAACTGGTCTACTAATACATGCGTCTGGAAGTAATCGCTGTATTAGACATGCACATGTACATAAATTGTCATAAACGTACTCTTTGAAGTATGTTTACAACTACAATACTGTAGATAAGATTTCTTAACGCCACTGTCGCCGCCCGCCCCGCGCATGTGAAACATGGGCAAACAAACTACAACCGGTGAAAGTTCAATCAACACGCTGCTCACGCTGACCGCATGGCCCTTTACGGCACAACAGACCATGAGCTCGCGTGCCACTTCATTATGGTTTGAACTTCAACAAATGTATTTTAAAGTCGATTTGATGCAAGAGCAGCCCGCGCTTCAAATGTGTGTATTGTTTTTCATACTTCAATGGTGCCCACATGCCCTCATGCCTCCACGACCAGTACACATACTTCAACTTCCAGTGCCACAAACATGCAAGCCGCAGCACTCAGTGGATGGCATTGGCGGCACAGTCCACCATGAGCACATGCGCTGTCACCGCCGCCCCCACGCCGCTGCTTCGACTTCGAGACATGCGAATTTCAACTTCTCACAGTGTCGCTGGTGCACACATGCCCTCTTGTCTCTATGACTACTATACAGAATTCCAGTGCAGCAAGGTGCATGTTCTCATCGAACTGCCTTGGCGGCATAGTCCACCAGGAGCGTGCGCGCCGGCACCGCCGCGGCCGCGCCACTACTTCAACTTCAAGACATCCCAACTTCAACTTCCAAATGCAGCATATGGGGAGACCTAGCGTTTATCGCTCCTAGCTCCTACATTGAGTTTTCATGTGTTTTTATGCACGTTCTCTCACCGAATGGCCTTGGCGGCATAGTCCACCATGAGCACGCGCGCCGTCACCGCCGCGCCCACGCCGCACGCCGCGCTCCACCCGCCCGCCCCCGCCGCCGCCAGCGCCGCCATGTGGTTGTGGTCCAGCCCGCCGCTGAAGTACCCCAGGAACGAAACCAGCACGCCATTTGTCAGAACCGCGGCGACACTGCCGCTCACCAGCATGCCGGGCTTGAGCCCGCGAAGGTTCATGGAGCCCGCGCCGTCGCCCCCCGCGCACGCCGCGCGAACCGCCTTCGGAGAGTTCGTAAGAATGACCGTGCGCGCCGCGGGCTTGACCGTGCGAACCGCGCACTCCAGGGGCGTCCCCACGCGCAGCACCGCGGCGGTTTCACCGGCTGTTTCATCGGTTTCACCGGCCGTTGCTGTGGCGGTTTTGCCGGCGGGGGAGAAGGCGTCGGCGCGCGGCATGAAGGCGTTGACGCCGTCGACGCCCGTGGCGATGACGTAGCCGTGGTCCTCCACGGAGGCGACGGCGCCCCACACGCTCGCCCCCGTCCGCAGCTGCTCCAGGGTGACGCCCCTGTTGATGGCGCTCGCGCGGAGGGACAGGGAGATCCTGCGCCCCCCCGCCCCCCCCCCCGCCTGCGCCTCGATGGATTTGATGGCGCACTTCACCACCTGGCCCACGCACAGGAGGTCGGTCAGGGAGGGGAGGGAGGAGCCGCCCTCCCCGCCCTCCCCATCCTCCCCCCCCCGCCTGCGCTTTCCTCCGGAGGAGGCTTTGACCTCCTTGGCCGCCGCGCAGGCGGCGTGCATGGGGTCGCTGACGTCCGCGCGGTGGAGCACGCCCGTGAGGCCGCTGGGCAGGGAGACGACGGCATCCGCGTGACTGATCTTGGTGACCACCCCCAGCAGCAGTGCACCCTTCGTGAGCCTTTTGAAGGAGACTAGCTCCAGGCGGGTGGGGCGCCCACCGCTGCTGCGGGTCATGACGACTCCAGCACCCACCTCGGCTGCCGCCTTGGCGGCCCTGGCAGCTGCTGCGTCGCCAGCCTTGGCAGCAGTCTTGCTGCGCTTGGCATCCACTAGACGGCTTTTGGGCGCCCCAAACAGGAAGTCGTCATCTGCAGCCAGAGAGCGCTTCTTCTGCTGCCGCTTGCCCTCCTTGGCTCCTTCTGAGGCGGGCTCCTCCTTGGACCCTGGCCCGCCTGCGCCTCCCGAGCCTCGAGGAAAGGCCGCCTGCACCATGCTGCGCTGCCACTCGACACCCACCCGCAGGCGCGTCAACAACAGTGTGTGCCGCAGAGTCTGTGCACCACTCACTGGCTGCTGGTGCTGCAGAAAAGGTGGCGGCAGCAAGTAGATATCCGCAGCTGATGGACGCCGGCCTGCGCTCCGCGCCGGTGCAGGCTTGCTGCCCACGCCTGCTTGCTGCCTCCGGCCTTCGGCCTGCGAGTTTGTGGTGGTTCAACCACAGGATCCAGTGGTCGAGCGATGACAGAGGGTTGCTGAGCAGAACCGTTCGTGTAAGGTCCACGTTCGTGGCCAGGAACATTCCGCTGACGTGTGTGTGACTTGAAGTTGGCCTGCGTTCTGAGCTTGAGACGACGATCGAATCGCAGAACTCCGGCATTGTGCACACAGCAGCGCACCACGCCAGCAATCCATGCGGTGGCAGCAGCAGTTTCTGACTGCATCGTGCGCCGTGCTCCTGACCGCCGCTGCCGACGGCTTTGCACCTACGGGGAGCCACGGAACAGCAGGACAGCGTGCCAGGGGAGCCTGCGCCGCCACTTGGCAGCCGCAGCAGCAATACCTTCGTTCCGCCCGCCGCCAGCACCAGCTAAGCTGGCTGAGGGTACGGGGAGGAGGGCAACCTGAGGACGACGACTCCGCGACAGCGAACAGGTGCCGCCTGTGTGCCCGTAATACGCTTGCGCAGTTGCCATTTAGCACGGCCAACGATGCGCTCAGCCGGAAGTGACGTCGTCATGCACAAAACACAGCCGGAATTGTGCGTCTTCTGCACAACTGAGCTGCAGTACCCGGCGCTCCGAGAATTGCATGTGCGCAGCAGATGCACATGCATTGCCCAGCAACAGCGCGTCTTTGGGTGTGCGGGCGGATGCTGGAATGATGTGCGTGCTGAAGTTGGAGTACTGCAGCACTTCAAACTTTTGAAGTTCTCCTTACCCGCCAAGCAAGAATCACTGTCCCACCGAACCCGGACAAGCACCATGGCACACACTCGCTGTGCGATTCAAGTTAGCAGGCGCGAGGGCACTAGCAGGCGCGAGGGCACCGCCGCCCAGCACCACCCAGTGTCCCCGCACACGCATCATACTTGGTGCATATGAATGCCATGCTTATGCAGTACGAAACACCACATCACACGCACTTGCACCCCAAGGTGTCATAGTGCGCGCGCGTGCACCGCATACACACCTGTTAACAAATGTTGTTCGCGCGGGGGTGGGGTGTGTGTGTGTGTGTGTGAGGGTGTACTTTGCAGCCGTGCGGCCGGCACCAAAAACCGTCAGTGAAATGCAGTGGCGCCGGTGGACGCCAGCCGCTGCGCTTGTGTGGCATATGCGATAGTTTTTGAAACGTGCCACGTGAAAATAACCGCCGCCTCTGGAACTCATATACCCAGTGTCCCCACACACGCCTTCGCCACTCGACGACACCTTCTGACAGGATGACCATGGAGAGGGGCGACCCCGGAACGCCGTCCAAGAAGGGCGCCTCCGACCTGTGGCACCCCCAGGTAGGGTTACACAAGAGGTGGAACACGACGGCGGGCGTGAATTCACATGAATGTACATGAATTATCCAAGAAGGGCTCCTCAGACCTGTGGCACCCCCAGGCAGGGTTGCACGAAAACGTACACAGTGCACTCGCGATCTGATGCGCTCTGATTTTAGTGCGGCACAGTGCACTCGAGACTCAGTGCGCTTTCATTTAGTGCGGTATGCGGTTTACTGCGGGGTCCGGAGGCCTCCTACTGACCACAGCTGATTGCCACACTAATGTATATACAAAGCGCTGTTTGGTTACGTGCGGGTCTTGCTTTGGTGCGGGGTGCGAGGGGTTGACACTACCCCGCACTAACTCGCGAGTGCACTGTATGCGGCTCAATGCGGGGTTGGGGGCCCCCGTCACAGACCAGATGATTATGCTTCAGTATTATATAAACAGTGCACAGCGCCCTACTTGGTTTTGTGCGGGTTTTGCTTTAGTGCGGAGTGCTAGGGTGGTGACACCACCCCGCACTAAGTCGCGAGTGCACTGCATGGGCGTTTTATCCTTGCCAAAACAAGTGCACTCCCGCCATGCAAGAGCACCCGCCACTGCCCACGCACACCTGCACCAAGCTGTCACTGTCACTACTACTGCTGTTTCATTGAAAACACTAGCCATATGTACGCTGTGTATAAGCTCCATATACGGTTGCTCACATTCGGTTTCCGCTCACCCCCACCCGCACTCAGGCCGCCGCCATCAACGCGGCCGCCTTTGCCTTCGATGTCGCCGCATTTTTCTCAGCAGGTCGTAAGCGACACTTTCAAAAACATTAGCCATATATATATGCAGCATATACGCTCCGTATACGCTTGCTCGCACACGTCTTCGCGCATTTCTACCCTCACTCAGGCCGCCGCCACCAATGCGGCCGCCTTCGCCTTCGATGTCGCCGCAATTTTTGGTTCAACTCAGCAGGTTGTAATCGACACTTTCAAAAAACATTAGCCACATATACGCTGCATATACGCGCCATGTACGCGTGCTCACATACGTTTTCGTGCATTTCTACCCGCACTCAGGCCGCCGTCATCAACGCCGCCGCCTTCGCGTTCAACGTCGCCGTCGTGGGCGCATCCGCCGTCGGACTTTTCGGCCTCACTCAGAAGGGCGTAACCGACACCTACCCCACCCTCGTGACGCCCGCCATATTCTCCTTCGCCATCTGGAACGTCATCTACGGGGGTGAGGCGTTGTGGGTGGGGTGGGCGCTGCTGCGCGGCCGCCGCTCCGACAGCCACCGCCCGCCGCCCTCGTCCGTCGCCGCAGTGGGCCCGTGGTTCGCGGTTGCGAACGTTCTTCAGGTAGGATTGCACCAAACTTTATACTTCGAGGTACCGGTGTACATATACTTCAGAAGTACTTCGAAATATATGCACTTTTTCTTGTCAAATACGTGCTGTAACTTGCTGTGCGGTGGGATGGGCCCTGCTGCGCGGCCGCCGCTCCGACAGCCACCGCCCGCCGCCCGCCTCCGTCGCCGCGGTGGGCGCGTGGTTCGCAGCCGCGAACGTTCTCCAGGTAGGTTTCCCACCAAAAAGTACCTAGTTATGTAAGCATATGCCCTTTTTTCTTGTGACGACATGCTGCGCCAGTCACCGCCGGCCGCCTCCTCCGTCGCCGCAGTGGGCCCGTGGTTCGCGGCCGCGAACGTTCTCCAGGTACAGTCGCGCTATTAAAAACAACAACGTTTACTTCAGAGGTATACTGTATAAACTTCGAAGTGTGTGCGATTTTCCTTGTCAAAACATGTGCAATAACCTACTGTGCTGCCAGTGGGCCAGCAGCCTCTGTCGCCGCGGTGTGGGCCCTGGTTTGCGGCCGCGGATCTTTCTCCAGGTAGGGTTGCACGAAATTGTGTACAGTGCACTCGCAACATAGTGCGCTTTGGAATAGGTGCGCTTCGTGGTATAGTGCGGGGGCCATGCAGCTGGCAGGTAGCACATGATTGTGCTTGAGGTATACCAGTGTATAATGTGCCTATGTTCGATCGATATAGTGCGGGTCTCGATATGGTGCGGGGTCAGGGGCTGTGACACCACCCCACACTATATAGCGAGTGCATCGTGAAATGAACCTAAAAGGCTGCCAAGCCCAGATACTGCCGCGGCTGGGGTAAAATGCCAGGTCGAAGCCTGTGGGGTGATTTGTCCACGTGATGAAAAGCACCAGACAGCCCTCACACCTACACGCGCCAGTCAGTGTCCTTGAGGGCTAGGGATGATTCAGAGTACAACTACCGACAGGGCTTACTTGTGCGGTGCCACCAAAAGCCAGCCGTGCGTGCCGCAAGGTTAGCATTGTATGTGCATTTTTTGTTTGTCAAAAACATGTGCCATAACTTATTTTTCTATGCTGGGCCAGCCACCATGCAAGAGCACCGCACATCACCCATGAACACCTGCTTCACGCTGTCACTATCACTATTTTTATCAAAACCTCAGCCACATACTATGTAGTGCTAC
Source organism: Ophiocytium majus (assembly GCA_032358315.1). Classification (NCBI taxonomy): domain Eukaryota; class Xanthophyceae; order Mischococcales; family Ophiocytiaceae; genus Ophiocytium; species Ophiocytium majus. The sequence continues at coordinate 9,017 of JAULBY010052827.1, forward strand.
TACAGTAGTGGTACTTCAGTACTTCAGTATGCTGCATATGCGCTCCATATACAGCATATATGGCTTACACACATACGCTTCCGCGCAAACCCCACCTCCAGGCGCTGTGGAGCACTCAGTACGCTGCACATGCGTGCCATATGCTGTACAGCGTACATGGCTTACACACATACGCTTCCGCGCAACCACCTCCAGGCGCTGTGGAGCGTTCAAACCACCCCACACGCTTCGGCCTGGCATATTTGCCCCAGCCACGGCAGTAACTGGGCTTAGCTAACTTTTAGGTTTCTTTCACAGCGTATGTGGTTCACTCACATGCGTTCCCGCGTAATCCCACCTCCCCCGACGTTGTGCGTGTCTCGCTTCAGTGGAGGGTGTGAGAGTGTTGGCACTACTCCGCACTAAATCGCGAGTGCACTGTATACTTTTTCGCTCAACCCTATGTACACACTTCACATATGCCTCTGAAGTACTTACGAAGTAGTTTTCGAAGTAGATACCATATGTATAGGTATGTATATGTACACACATGCAGTCCATACACAGCGTACTTCTATAAGTAGTTCTGAAGTATATGGCTTGCTCATACATACCCTTTCGCGCAAACCCCACCCCCAGGCGCTGTGGAGCGTTCCCTGGGCGTGCGAGGCCCTGCGCACCAGCACCGCCCTCAACTGTACTTCTGAAGTACCTCAGCACACTGTACCTCAAAAGTATATGCCCGCCGCATACAGCATACATGGCTTGCTCATTCAAACCTTTTCGCGCAAACCCTGGGCGAGGGGGTGACGGTCGAGGGCGGGCCCAGGAAAAAGAAGGTGGCGGCTCGTGGGGGGGAGAAGGGGAAGGGGGACCCCCAGGCGCTGTGGAGCGTTCCCTGGGCGCGCGAGGCCTTGCGCGCCTCCACCGCTCTCAACTGGGGCGCCACCGCCACCCTTTACGCCGCCTCCGCCGGCCTCCGCCACGCCCGCTTCTGATGTACTTCTGAAGTATTCTTCTAGAAGTACTGTTGGAGTACATATATATGCGCTCCATATACAGCGCCATTCATGGCGTACATGGCTTGCTCATACACACACGTTTCCGCGCAGGCGCTGTGCAGCGCTCCCTGGGCGCGCGAGGCCCTGCGCAACAGCACGGCCCTCAACTGTACTTTTTAAAGTACTACTACTACTACTTCAGCACACTGTACCCCATAAGTATATGCGCTCTATACACAACGTACATGGCTTACTCACCGACGTTTTTCATGCAACTCCGCCTCGTAGGCGCTGTGGAGCGTTCCCTGGGCACGCGAGGCGCTGCGCACTTCCACCGCCATCAACTGGGGCGCCACCGCCGCCCTCTACGCCGCCTCCGCCGGCCTCCGCCGCGCCCGCTCCGCCCCCAACGCCGCCCCGCCCGCCCCCATCGAACTCTGGGGCGCGCACCTCACCGTTCCCCTGCACGCCGGCTGGGTACTGGCGGCGACGCTCGTCAATGCAAACATGGCCCTAGTGGGCGCGAGCGCTACCGTCGCCACGCAGCTGTACGCGGCGGCGGCGACGGCCCTGGGATTGGCGGCGGCGGGGTGGTGGGCGGGCCTGCGGGGGCGCGACGTAGGGTTTGGTGCGGGCGTCGCGTGGGCGCTGCTAGGCATCGCAGCCAATCAGAGCGTCCGCTCCGACCGCCTGAGCCCTGATGTGGCGAGGGGGCTTCAGGTGGCGGTGGGGGCCGCGGGCGCGGCGCTGGCGGTGGCGCTGGCGCGCGTGGTGAAGCGCCGCGGCGGCGTGGACGGCGCCGTGAAGGGCGCCGTGCGGGGCGACGACCAGTAATGGTGCGGAGCGAGCCACTACCGCGCATACTACGTAGTACATATTACGTGCGGCCTGCAGGCGGCAGTGGGTGCCGCTGGCGCGGCGCTGGCGGTGGTGTGGGTAAGCGCTGCGGCACAGTTGACGGTGTCGTGCGGAGCGACGAGCAGTAGTGAGCCACTACCACCCATATGCATTACGTGAAGCTTCCAGGTGGCGGTTGGCGCCGCTGGCGCCGCGCTGGCGCTGGCGCTGGCGTGTGTGGGTAGGCACTGCGGCACAGTTGAGGGTGTCGTGCGCGGCGACGACCAGCAGTGCAGAGCGAGCCACTGCCTCACATATATGTCACAAGCGCGCCGCCGGTACGGCGCTGGCACTGGCGCTGGGGCGCCCTGGTGTGGCGCGGCGGCGGCGTGCATTGCGCCGGGCGGAGCGATAAGTAGCACACAGCGAGCCACTGCCACGCACATATATGTACACGAGGGGCCGCGGGTGCCGCCGGCGCAGTGCTGGCGGGCGTGGCGCGGCGCTGCGGCGTGCAGGGCCCCGTGGGGGGTGCCGACCAGTACTGCAGAGCAAGCCACTACCATACAAATATGTACACGAGTGTGGTGAGGCTTTTCGGCACAGGGTGCTGTGCAGGGCTGCGAGCAGCAGCTGGGGGGGGGGGGGGAGGGGGGGGGGTGCGAGCCGCTCCCACCCATACATTTTCAT
>JAULBY010052838.1:0-11521 GCA_032358315.1 Ophiocytium majus
GGCGGCGGCGGCGGCGGCGGCGGCGGCAGCGGCGGCAGCGCACATGCTGCTGAGCACACTGGCGAGTGGGCGACAGCTGCCGCTGAGCACCGCATGGGGCTGCTGCGGGCGCAGCGGGTGCCGCGGGGGCGGCTGACGTGCAGCCTCGCGACAGGGCTCGGCGCTCAGGAGAACTCGTTTCTGTCGGCCTTCAGCACAGGTGCGCCTGCCGGGCACGACAGGTTGCGCGCATGGCTGCTGCTGGCGCGCGTGGACCCCAACTTGAAATGTGTGTGTGGCAAATGTAAATTTGAAGTTGAACTTTGTGCGCGAAACTAAACCTCTGCGCGCGCGCAGGCCTGGGCGGCATGGCGCTGGTCCTCCTCCCCGCGCATGCCCTGCGCCTCGCCACCATCATGTACGTTCCAAACTTGCAGCTGAAACAGATCGTGTGTTCCAAACTTGAACTTGTAATTGAACTTTGTGCATGAAAAACTCCAACATGCACACACGCGCAGGCCTGGGCGGCGTGGCGCGCGTCCTCCTGCCCCCCGCCGCCCTCTGCCCCCCCCATCATTTTGTTGACCTGCATTTGAAAATTGAACGTTGCGAGTGGGAACTTCAACTCGAAATGGAACTTCGCATGCGGTAAACTTGTGCTTGTGTGCGCAGGCCTGGGCGGCATGGCGCGTGTGCTCCTGCCCCCCCACGCCCTTCGCCTCCCCTCCATCGCGCAGTTTGACATTGCACTTTGGCATGTGGAAACATGTAGGTGGCAAAATTCAACTTGCAGTTGAAGACACCAATGCAAAACCCTGCACTTTTGTCCACGCAGGTCTGGGCGGCATGGCGCGCGTGCTCCTGCCCCCCGACGCCCTCCGCCTCGCCATCATGGACGTCCTCAGCCAAACCCCTCCCCGTGGCAACGCACACGACGCGCAGCAGCGGCTCCTGGGCTGCCTTCCGGGAGGCGGCGGCGACGGCGACAGCGACAGCGGCGACGGAGCGGTGGCGCAGAGAGTGCTCGCGTGCGTGCGCGCGGGCGGCGACAGGCGGCGCGCGAACGTGTCACGGCTGTGGCTGTGCATCGCGCTTGGCGCCATGCTGCAGGTGCGGACGCGGCTTAGCTTTTAAAGGCGTGCATGGGCTTGGGTTAGTCACAGGGTGTGCGGGCTGCTGGGCTTTTGGTCCCTCCCCGGCTGCAGCAGACATGCACTCGGTGCCTGCCTGTAGCGCGATTGGCCTCCTCAGCTTGTTATGTGCACGTGAATTTCTGTAGCCTGTGTGAGCTGTACTTCACCGCCACTGCTGCATCTGCCGCTGGTGCCACTGCCGCTGTCACGGTCTCTTTTGTCGCCTCCGGGCTGCCGCCGCTGCCACTGCTGCTGTCGCTGCCGCTGCCACTGCTGCCGCTTTTGCTGGTGCTGCCGCCGCCGTCCACCACTAGCTCAACTCTCAACTTCAACCCTTAACTTCGACTCCCAAATTCAACTTCTGCGCCGCACACGCCGCTGCCGCTGCCGCCGCCGCTGCCGCGTGCACGCTGCCGCCGCTGCTGGTGCTACCGCTGCCGCCGCCGCTGCTGCCGCCGCCGCTGCTGCTGCTGCCGCCGCCGCCACCGCTGCTGCCGGCACCCGCCGCTCTCCACTGCTGCCGCCGCCGCTGCTGCGCCGCACACAGGGGTGCATGGACGTGGACGTGTACATGACGCTGGGACGCCAGACCCTGGAGACGTGCCTGTGCGAGCCGACAGAGGAGGTGCTCCTGGCCGCGCACGCCATGGTGCTCGCGCTGGGCATGCAGGCGGACACTGTCGGCTTCAGGCGCCACCAGCAGCTGGTGTGCATGCTTGCAGACAGGTGCGTGAAATGAATCAAGACACGTTATTGTTTTTTTAAAATCATTTTTTCAAGACACACCCGCAAAGTTGCAGCTGGCTAGTAGACATAGCGGACTGTGTGTGGGCCGAGGGTCGCTGATGCTGCCAAGCATCGGTCTGCAGCGCAGGCAGCGAGTGCAAACGAGTACACCAGGCGCAGTGTTATGCACAGCAGAACTGTGAGAAAGGTGGAGTCTTGCTTATTCGTGCGGTACAGTACAAGTGATACTGATTGGCACTTGTGGGTACACAACCCAGGTCATGCATGCGTGTACTTCGATTTCGATGGTAGCATACTCAAGTAGTTGAAGTATTATAGCAAGGTGGCCATCCCGTGGGCCTGTACAGTCAGTAGCCATACCAATGCAGATGACATGCGAGCCACATTCTGCGACGCCCACCCCACCATCAACACTATACAGCAGAGCCCCGATTTCGAGCTTCAACGCCTCCGCACCCCCCTCCCTCTGCCTCCTCGCCCCTGCTGCCGCTGCCGTGTACCATAGGCTGGATGCCGTGAGGCGCTTGTCGCTCTACGCTGCGCAGCGCGGGGAGGGACTTGCCAGCGGGCGGGGGGAGCCCATTCCCATCCCTGAGCCGCTGTCCGACGCTGCGCGCTACTTTGTGGAGGTAGGTTTGCCGCTTCCCCCCCGTGCTCAAGGTTCGGCGGGTCCCCTGGGACATGGGGCTGCAGTCCACAAGTAGGTGTGTTGACTTGCACTTGTGAGTGTGCAAGCGCCTGGATGCCGGCATGGAGCGGAGGCATGGCCCTGCTGGGCCCGTATAGCCACTGACACAGGTGTGTGCACTGGCAGTGCGGTAGCAACACGCTGGGGTAAGTAACACTGGAGTGCATGGCACGCAGCATGGTGATCCTGGCGGCTAGCAACAGGTGGAGGGCAGCATGCTTGGTCATACTTCTTCCGATCGCGCACACCATGTGCACAGGGCCTTCCGCGCCCCAAGCGCAGTTTAATGTGCAAGGGTGCTAAGCCCAGATACACACACACACATGCGCGCGCGCGCGCGCGCGCCGCATACTTCAGAAGTATATGGACACTTGGAAGCACGTCACACAATGAAAACAACAACGGTATGCTGTGACCCATGACCACGCGTACGCGCATGCAGGCGCGCTGCCAGCTGCGAGCGCAGGGCGTGCAGCCACCCCCTATGGCGTACTGTGTCAACACCGCAATGACATGGCATGCGGCGAACGTGGCGCTCAACTCCGCTCGCACGGATACGTCATACGCCGCGTGTACGCCTTGCATACGGCGTATCATGAGTTGTGGTTATTTTTTGCTTTAACCCACTATGCGTGTGTTCGCGCACCCCCCAGGTGGGCCGCCAGTGGACGCAGGGCGCGCAGCCCCCCAAATGCGCGCTGGTGTAGCCGCAGCCCTTTGGGCCTTAGCTCAACCACGCTTACACGGGTGCACTACACACCGCACATGTGCCTGCGTCATGTGGGCATATATGCTGAGAAAAAATATACGCCGGGCCGCGCCCCAACACATGTGCGCGGGCAGGCGAGCCGTCAGCTGCGAGCACAGGGCCTGCAGCACTGTGCGCGCTCGCCGGCAGACCCGCCGCACTTGGGGCCTCTGCTCTTCTACTTTTAGACCGATATTTCAGAAGCACTACTATGGCACATCACACACCGCACAAGTACGTACGTCACAGAAAATACGCTTTACGCTGTCACCCATCATCGACATGTGTGTGTGTGTGTGTGCATGCAGGCGAGCCGCCAGCTGCGAGCGCAGGGCCCGCAGCACCACGCGCGCGCGCCGGCAGACCCGCAGCGTTTTGAGCTTTTGCTAAGCGAGGAGCAGCCTGAGGACTGTGTGACATACCATGGCTACATGGAATGGCAGCGCAATGGCGCCGCGGGCATGGGCGATGCGCTGCGCGCGCTGTACCGGCGAGTGCGGTGGCGGCGGGCACACGGCACCTGCTGTGTACCGGTGTATTAGTTGCTGTGTGTGTGTGCAAGACATACACTATGCTACCATACAGTCGTATTACATGTGAAGTGAGCGGCGTAGACATGCACTTCAAGTGTGTTTAAGTACCTCAAGTGCCTACTGCTGTACCAAGTAATAGGCGCATGGACCATGGTGCACGCTGGTTTTGCCCACGCTGTTTTTGGGGAGCATCTGCACATGCACCACGTGCACACCCGTCACCACGGTAATCATCTTGTGTGCTGGAGTTTGTGCACAGCTCAGTGTGGTGCGGCGCAGCAGGAGCCCCCCCCGTGACAACACGTGACCCGCGCGCGTCTTCCACCACCGTGCGGCCACGCGCACACTGTCACGCCTGGCGTCTGTCCGCAGGCTGTCCGACGCCGGCGACCCATCGCACCAGCAGGCTGCATCCACGCTGCTGGCCCATGTCTCGCAGGTGGACTTGAGCATGGAAGTGGTGAGTGACTGCGGGGCGCACTGCCACTCGCCACCATGTTGCACGCCAAGCTAGCCGCCGGCCTGCTGGGTGCCTGCTCATGTAGCGCCGGCAAGCGGGTCCGGCTGGCAGCGCTCCAGACCGTTGACATCAGCTTTGTTGTGGCAGAGAGAGCCGTTGGCGCGCCAGTTTCACTCGCTGCGACCTGCTTTGCATGGGCCAGCGCTCGCCTCTGCACACGCGATGCGCCCACGCGTGTGTATGCATGTGCTCAGTGGCTTCGCTCTTTTTTGGTCACTGCTAAACCAGCTGCGGTGCCGCCGCTTCCAACCCATTTCAATCGTGGCGCCGGCGGCGGGCGCGTGCAGTCGCAGCCGCTAGCACTCGAGGCCCTAGCACCCGCCAACGAAATTGAAACGCGGCAAAAGTGTGTGACAGTCGTGGGTGCGCCTGTGCGTCAGCGCCCTTGCACCTTGCATCTGGAGCCACCACACGTGTAGCCGTACACATGCACGCACGGCCACACATGGCGGCGGCGGCACAGACGCACAGTGTTGCAGCGGTAGGCTACACCACCCGCCCACAACATGAAACGTGTCTTGTGCGCCCCTGTGAGTTAGCGGCTGTGCGCCATGCATCTGAAGGCATCACCCGCGTCGCACGCACGCGCGGCGCCCCGCTTTGCAGGTGGCTGGCCACGTGCTGTACCGCCTGTGCCAGGTGTGCGACGCCATCGCTGAGGGTGCGCCGTTGGATGCGCCCGCCACTCTGACCGCCGCAAAGTGGCTCAGTGACACCATCGACAGGCAAGTGCCGCCTTGCTGCGTGAGCGCTGCCTCGCCGGTGTGTGTGTGCCACCACTCAGATAATATGGTTGCCGTCAAACTCGGCACTGTGTGTTGGCAGCTACGGGAACGGGCCCAGCGGTGTACGCCCTGGGCGTGCCGCAGGCCACAACTGACGTATCTGGCCACCACGTAAAAACAGCACCTGATGCATGTCACGAAAGTGTCGAACTCCGGAGGACGCTAGCGCAAGCGGCCCACCCTGCGAGCCTCTCACATGACGTGTTCCACCCACCCACGTGCGATATCGCTGCAGGCTGGCGGCGACCGTGGGCCCGCCCTACATGGCGAGGCCCAGCTGGCAGCAGGTGCAGGTGCTGCACGTGCGGGCGACCGCGGCGCTCCTGCTGGGACGGGTGGACACGTGTCTGGACGCCGCGAGTGCCACAGCGGCTACGCTGGTTGCATTTGCGGGCATCATGGCGCTGCCCACGTGTGGCCACATGGTGCACTGCTGCCTGGGGCTGCTCGCCGCGGGGGGCAGGGATGAGGAGTATGCGCAGCTGGTGAGCAAGTGGTTGAGTCCGTCTGCCTGAGACACGGCAAGAGCGTGCCAGACAGTAATTGTGTGGATGTGCACTTGTGGGCGTGCGGAAACCCAGGTTTCTCAAGCTAGCATGAAGCAGTGGTCATGCCCGGTTGCGCAAAGACAAATTCACAGCTTGGCACAGTCAACATCAAGAAGTACGCAAGCTGGCAGGCCCGAGCGGCCGGCAGCCTAGCATTTGACCTGCCAGGGCAGGCTGTCCGCCACAAGTAGTAGCAGGTACGTCAACTACGAGTATCATCATTTTGCGGCGGGCACGATCAGCCAGGCGGTGCTGGTAGTAAACACGAAGCGGCCATTACAGTGCTGGGTGACTATGCGCCTCGCGCAGGCGGTGTTACAGATGAAACCGTTCCTACTGGAGCGAAAGGTGGCCAGACCACACATAGCAGTGACTGTACCAACCTCAGCTGCTGGCATATGGGTAGCTGTGAGCAGAAGGTGCTCGCAATCCAACAGGCGGCTAGTTGCAGGAGTGGGTGGCTTGGTTCGTTGTGCTTTCCCGGTGCAAACCTTGTGGCACAGGACGTTTCGCCCCTCATGAGCGTCAGCGCAGTAGGCCAATGCTACTTACTTCAAGAACTCCGTTTTTGAAGCGCGGAAGGCCCGGTGCGCACGCATGCCGCGCATAGTGTCCAAGAACCATTCCGCTGCAAGCATCCACTCATGGGCTGGCTTGAACACGTAGTAAGGAGGTCAGCACTGCATGGCTGCTGCCAGGCTGTGACCGCGCATGCAGGTAGGCATGGTCACAGCACGCGTGCGACTGCTTGTCTGGTGCAGCAATAGCGGCACCTTGCAGGTCCCCTTCACATGCCACGGCCCCAAACACCACAGCACTAAGTCTTGCGCCATGACAACAGCACACGCAGCATGTGGCACAGAGGACCCCCCCTGCTACCATTTGGGGAGTGCGTGCCACGCCCATCTGATTCCATCCCATGCTGTTCATTATGCACCATGCGTGCGACATCATGTTCCGGACACTTCGAATTCGAAACTTTTTTCTTCTTTGTGTCGACTGCCGACCACAGACTTGCGCACAGTGCGTGCGACATCATCATCTCAAGACTTCTATTTGTGAGGCATTCTTCTGTAGAATGCCATGCAAGGTTTGAATTTTCTTGTGTTTCTACTGCCGACCGTGGCTGCTGAGTGCTGCCACAGGCGCGCGCGCACAACGGCCTGTACCAGCGCAGGGGGCACCGGCCGGTACCTCCACGCCGCCCGCCGCTGGAGAGGCTGCCTCTGGCACACTGCCAGTGGGTGACTTGCCGCGTCATCTGGCGGGCTCTGGTGTCCCGGGGCGGCCACCTGTCCGTGGACCAGGTAGGGGGAGGCGCCGCGGCGTGCGGCGGGCTTGCAGCACTTGGCGGCTGCTGCGAGCGTGCCTGCTGCGTGCGCACTGTTGGTGTTGTTCCGCGCGCCGGGGCATGTCTGTGGTGGCGTGGCGCCTGAACCACACCGCTGCCATTACAGTGAGAGTCAAGCCACTGCCCAGTCTCTCTGCCTTGTGGCAGTGTTCGCGCACCTCGCAGCTGCACCTTTACCAGTGATTTCGGGGTCTGCTGTGACCCTTTACATGCTACTGCCCCGGCAGGCACAGGTGTCGCCGGTGTGGTGCTGACCTCATGCTACTTCTGAGCCCCCGTTCGTTGAATTTTGTGCACCAGGACCTGTGTCACATATGGTATCCACCTCCTCAGCATTCCACCATTCAGCGCGCAGCTGTACGCAGTGCATGAACCGCTGTACCGCCGCCAACGCTTCTGCTAAGCCATGCGTAGCAGGGTGAGATGCCGCTGCGACGCTCCTCCCCCCCCCAATCATGCAGTGCTCTATTCCCCTCAAAACCACCCCTGTGGTGGCACCACCTTTCTGTGCCGCGCGCATCACAGGTGCCTGGCAGCAGCGCAAGCACCGCAGCAAGCGTGGACGCCCGAGCAGCCGGCCCTGCGTCCGCCTTGAGCTCTCCGCAGTGGTCACTGTCGCTGTCAGATGCCATCGACGGGGAGGAGGACCTGCTGGACGAAGCGCTGTCAGTGCTGTGGTCGCCAGCGCACGTCGCCGCTGAGCCGCTTGACAGTGAGCTGGCAGGAGGCCAGCAGCCACAAGATTGGGCATGGGACAGCAGCGCGGCAGTCACAGGTCCACAGCAGCAGGGGTGTGCGGTGCCGCCGGTGCCGGCCGAAGATGCTGCTGCTGGTGTCACTGGCGTTCATGCGGGCTGGGGTCAGCAACCGCGGCTTGAGCATGAGGCTTGGCACCAGCAGGAGCAGCCGCCGCCGCCGCAGCAGCAGTGGCTGCAGCAACACCCACCGCTGGAGGTGGAGGCGGATCCGGCGCTGGGCAACCGCGCCGCGAGCGCCAGTGCCGCTGTCGACCACCCACACGGGAGCCGCCTGCACAGGCGCACCCTGAGCAGCAGCAGCTTTGGTGCCGAGATGGCGGATCTGCTGCAGGATGATGTCGGGCTGGACGGGGGCGATGCGGTGGCAGCAGCATATCCGCACTCGGTGGCAGACTTGGGCTTAGACCTGCCAGCAGACATGCTGGACTGCGATTGGACTGCCGGAGCTGCCGCTGCTGAGTGGCCCCCACTCTGACTCTCAGTGCGACGGCTGCCGTGGTGTCCCCGAAAACTCGCAGTGGCGGACCCGTACTCGCTGCGGCAGCGGGGCAGTGGGGCAGCTGCCGGTGCCCCTGCGTTGCGTGTGTGCAGCAGTGCGGGTGGCTCTTGCGGGCGGGGCACGGCGCATGCCTGCAGGCTGTGCAGGCGGCACTGTATCGTGATTTTTCCTGGGTCGGCCAGTCTGCTGCCAAGTGCGGCGCCACCCATGCGTGTCACCGCGCAGGTGCATGACCGCAGCTGCCGGCATGCCAACCCGGCCTCTACCTGTGCACCAAACCGCCCGTGACCTGTACCTTCGTGCTGCCTGCATCTGCGTCTGCCAGTGGGTGCAGAGGTGCAGGTGCGTGCGGTGCGCGCAGCTGCCATGGTCGACCCTTTTTTTTTTCTGTACATCGACTAGCCGCGGCTGCTGCCACCCATTCAGTCGCAGCTTATGAGGGCGATGCCCAGGTGGGGCAACCCTATTTGCTACTCTGAAGTGCCGTTGAGGGACACGCCGGTACCCACGCCACCCGTGGCTGTCGTTACCACGCGGTCCCCACTGATTGACGTTCGGTCTGCCTAGACAGCCAGAGCTGTATGTGCAGGACACTTGCATGCAGCTGCAGTGGCCATGTTGCTGTCAAGGTATGCATACATGGGTGGCTTGATCACTAGCGGCCACTCGCACGTACGCGAGAAGGAAGGTCAGAAGTGCTTCTAAGCCCTAGGCAGCACACATCAGCCACAGCTGTTGCTAGCCGCAGGTTTTAACATGAACGCTCGTCATGTAATGCCTTGCGCACCCGCTGCATGGCGGCCTACTGTAGGTTCTGCACAGGGTGGGTCAGCAGCCTGACAGGGAATGAGGCATCATGGTCCTGCTAGAAGCAGTTGCACTGGGCAAGCAAGTAATCCAAGTAGCAGGTGCAATAGCGCTAGCCGTCAGGCAGCACACAATTGTTGGCAACGTCAATGCACTCCCAATCCCCCTTCCCCGAAAAAAAAGCCAATTAGGGGGGGGGGGCACAAATGTTGCAGTGCCAACTGGGTTGCTTTCTTTACATCGAAGTTGAACTTCGTGTATAAGTCATGGAGACATGAGGCCATGTGCGCATCGGTACAACCTACGGGTATTTAGTCAGGCGGGTGGGCGAGAGGTGCCTGACGCGTCGAGGGCGGGCGCAGCGCCAGGTGCCGCCGCCGGATTGGTGGAGGGCCATTGCACAATGACCAGGTCCGATATCATAATGCTGCGCTGGAGCCCAACCGACAGCTTCTGTCGCCAGCGCACTACACGCGGCCACAGTGTACAACCCACGCTAAACTGCGCTTGCCGCATCGTCAGGGCCCGGAGTACTGTGTAAGCATCCTGGGAGGCCGCGCCAAACTGGTCAAGCGCCACTGAACTTCAGAAAGAATGGTAGTTCAACAAGTTGCCGCAGGGTCGAGCGCCCCCTCTGGAGTCGACGTAGGTTTTGATTTTTTTCAGTGACGCTGCTCGCAGGCCGGCCGAGACGTCGACCACCGCGTCGCGGCGGTAGGTTGCGCACGTGTGTCCATCGCTGACGGTGACGTCCAGGCACACAGCCACGTGCGGTCAGGCCGCCGCTAAGGCGCTGCCAGCGCAGTGTCCGCTGCCAATTGCACTGCGGGCGCGGGCAATTGTACAGGTCCATTAAGTAGCCCCCGCCGTGCCGGGAGGGGGTGTCCCGTGTCCTTGAGCACACCGCGCAGCCTGGCGTTCTTCCGCACTACGGCGTAGCAGCACGATCGAAGAGGGCATCCACCAGCTTGTGGTGGCGGGTGGAGTTGGGCCCGTAGCGGCAGCGAGGCACATGGACGCCAGACTGTGGCTGCCGGCAGCGCTTGCAGTGGCCGCCGGGCTGTGGGCGCCTCCAAATGTATGTGGCGGCGCAGCGCCTCACGGGACTGGAGAGGGCCCATAGAAAGCTGCGCGTCGTCACAGGGGAGCACCGCGAAGGTGCAGAGAACGCGGTTGGCCAGGCGGTGGGCGCTTGCTGTGCTAGTGTAGTTTGGCGAGAGTGATGTTTAAGGTCGCAGTCATGCCTACTTGTCGCATGCTGTGAAGAAAACAGAGAAGTCCCCGACAGTGCGGGTGTTGGCCAATCCAAGAACTCTTCCGGAACAGTGCCCGGAAAAGCTTGCTACTCAAGAGAATTCCTCGTCCCGTTGTGCCCATTGCATGCACCCTAAGAAAGGTGAAGTGCAGAAGTGAACAAAGTGCCAATATCTGCGACAGTACCCGGCACCTTCTTCGCCTCGCCAGACACTGACAGGGCCTGGCCCCGCTTGGCAACTCGGGGGTGCCGCCGCGAACCCAGTCTTTGTCCTGAGTTCGCTCGCACTCGTCGTCCCCAGCACTTCTAGCTGTTGCGGCAGGAGAACCTGTCGGCACATGTCCACCCACGCGTCCAGTGCGCCAGCTGGGTCCTCGCCCTCCTCGGCATCAAGGATTGTCCTTCATTTCCAAGAATTCGCCCTCCTCCTGGGCTTAGGTCTCGCGATGCAGTGCTCGCGGAGGACATGCCTGGCCGCCGCAAGCCGCTCATGCATGGTGCCCGGCACCGGTCGCCCTGCAGTCCGCAGCCTGCGGCAGCTCCTGAACAAATGCATCAAAAGCGTCCACGATGGACTTCTGCGGGCAACTCCTGCCAGCGGCCCAGTATCGTGATGATAGTCGCCACCCCACGCAATCATTATCATCATGCCATGCTGGCGTGCGCCAACCCACCGTGACGGCTTGTCTGCCACTCGTGAGGTATACTATAGTACATGCCGCTGATCGACTACTAGTAGTACTCACGATACCTGGGGTTGCGGTCTCGCTGCGCCGCAAGGTCCGCAGGGTGACGTACTACTGGTCGAAGATGATGATGAGCTCGCCATGATGATCGTGGTGCCCAAGCACAATCATTATGACGCCGTGTTGATGCAGCGGGCGAGGCGCGCTGGCTACCGCAGCAGGCCCAGGGCTGCGGAATCGGCCTGAGGCTAGATGCCGGGTCTTCTCGCCAAAAGGGGCCATAGCGCGGTGAGAACTGCCTGAGGCAGGTCCTGTAGTTCGAAAGTGTCGTCGAGCATCCCGTCCAGGAGCGCCTTGAAGAGGTTGCTGCGCCGTAGCACGTCCCTCTTGCTGCTGCCTACGACCACCACTCCGTGCGTGTCGGGGAAGGCGGCGGCGAAGGCTTGACGGAGCGCCACGCACCCTCCCAAAGCGCTCGCCGCCG
>JAULBY010052849.1:0-11521 GCA_032358315.1 Ophiocytium majus
GGGGGGGGGGGGGGGGGGGGGGGGGGGGGGGACAGTTGCTGAGCAAAAACAATGCGTATGCGTCGTGTGTGTGTCACGGTGCTGGCGAGCAAATTTCCGAAACTCGCACTTTCGGCGCATCTCTGAAACGCGCCGAGCCATTGATTGATTGCAGGTGCGTGCAGTGTGCACACCTAAGAGCAGCAACCTGACGGCGCACTAGGCCCGCCAACACGCGATGCGGCGCTTAGTGCTGGCTGCTGCTCTTGCCGCTACCGCACCTGCTGTAGCGAGGGCGGCTGCCGCTCCTGCGCGCCATCAGCAGGAGCGGCAGGCGCAGCAGCAACAGCATGAGCAGCAACGTCAGTGGCGGCGACAGGGACAGGAGCTGTGGTGGCTGCAGCCAGTCCAACAGGAGCAGCAGCAGGAGCAGGGGCAGCCATGGCTTCACCGGTCGGCGGCAGCTGTTGACGGGCGAGAGCAGCAGCGGCAGAAGGTTGCACCGGAGCAGCAGCAGCAACATACGGGCAGTGGCGACAGAAACGTAGACCAGCAGCCAGACGGCGTGCACAGGCGGCAGGAGCGGCGGCCCCAGGCGCAGCAGCGTCTGCTGCCGTCGCAGCAGCACCAGCAGCTGCAGTCGCGGTGGCCTGACCTGCTGCAGCCGCCAGCCAACGCCACGGGTCGCGCCCTGTCACCAGAGTTCGACTGGCACGTGCAGCACCAGCAATCGCCTAAGGAGAAAGAGAAACCGTCTTGCCGCTTCCTGCACAACTGGTGCGCCCCCTCGTACCTGGTGAAGCAGAACTGGACCAGCTGCTGCGTGGACCCGAGCTGCCCTGAGGTCTGCGGCAGCGGGCTGCTGCCACCTGGCAGCCAAACACTGCTGGTAAGTCGCCATCCGCGGTCTCAACAGCGGCAACAACACACAACGCACAGCAAGAGTTCGTCAGTTACAGTACGTGCTTGAAGTGATGTGAGGTGCCTCGCAGCTCCCAGGTGCTGGCTGTGTTGTATTCGTGCGCTTTGGCACTTCTAGTCACGCGCATGCCATGTGCACAGGGCTTTCCGCGGAGTGAGCAAACTTGGGAGTTGTACTACAAGCGCTGCATGTAGTACTTGAAGTACTTGTTGAAGTACGCGCAAGCAGGGCAAACGCTCATGTTACGCTGCGAGCGTGCTACCACGCAGGCTGCCCCTTAGCTGCAACACACGCCTGTACTTGTGTGTACATCAAACCTCCATTATGTGGTGCAGATTACGCTGATGCATGCCATGTGCGCTGGTGGGTATCCCCGCTGCGTGACTACAGTACATGTGCACTTGATGGTACAGTACGCAAACACACACACACGCGCGCTCAGTGCATGCTTGCCTGCTGTGCACTTGCTCGAACACACACCCACACCCACCCAACACATGCACGCACACACAAACACGCGCGTGCACAAGCGCCCACTGTGCTTCATGAGCTACAAATAAATGTACACCATATGGTCCCCTGGGGCGGTAATCCGTTAGAGCAGTGCTCTGGCCACATGCCACGCTTCCCTTAGAGTGTTGGGCATTGCCAGCTTTTTTGCTACCTGTCTGATTTTCTGGTCACACGCACCGTGTGCAAAGTGCTTTCCGCGCCCTAAGCGGAGTTTAATAAGAGTACACCATATGCTGCATGCGGCACGCATTTGCACCGCGCCCCGGTGGGGACCTGTTCCACCAATGAGCTGGCGGAGAGCACACGCACATATATGCTACAAAACATGTCCACGCATGATTTTGTGTATACTTCAGAGGTATGTGGCAATACGACCATTTATCGTGTTTGATTGCACACTTACAAACACCCACCGTATGCCTCGTGTGCCGACGCGCCCAGGTGGGAAACTCGTTCACAAACGAACTGGCGGAGAGCATGGTGTGCGCGAATGTGCGGCTGCTGAGCAGCATAACGTTCACGCCAGACCTGGACAAAGAGGCAAATTCCAAAATGATGCTGGGGTTCCCACCGCCGCCCACTGTCACGTGGACCTACGATGGGGAGCTGGATGAGCTGCGGGATGAGACTGTGAGTGAGAGTCCCAGTCACTACCTGGGTTTGTTTGATGAGTACTTGTGGAGTGTGTGCGTGGTGTGCTCAGCAGTAGAAAACATGCTACTGTCACGTGAGTGCCCTGGGAGTCTGAGTCACGACCTGGGTTGGTTTGATGAGTACTTGGCGACATGATGTCGCTTTGATGAGGGGTGACATTTCTGGTTTTTGTACAGTGTACCGCGTGAGTGCCCAGAGAGTCCGAGTCTTTACCTGGGTTGGTTTGGTGAGTACTTGCCGAGTGTGTGCGTGGTGTGCGATGGTTGTGTACAACGTTGTCATTCCAGGCAGGGGTGTGTGCTCAGCAGAAGAAAGCATGTTTTTTTGTTTTTGTCACGTGAGTGCCCTGAAGGTATGAGTCACTACCTGGGTTTGTTTGATGGGTACTTGGCGACATGATGGCACTTTGAGTAGGGGTGACATTGCTGGTTTTTGTACACTGTATTGCGCGTGAGTGCCCTGAGAGTCCGAATCACTACCTGGGTTTGTTTGATGAGTGCTTGGCGAGTGTGCGCGTGGTGTGCAACGGTTGTGTACAACAACATGTTGTCATTCCAGGCAGGGGTGTGTGCTCAGCAGAAAAAAGCATGCAGCTGTCACGTGCACTGCTAGAGCTCTGCCCAAAACAGGCTGGCAAAGTCATTGTTTGAAGCCTTCGTCATTTTGCCGCGTTGCAGTGTTTTAAAACAGCTACTGGAACTAGGAAATTGTGCCACAACACTTTTACAAGATGTTATACTCTTGTTCTCGTAGCAGCGCATGAACATTTCAACTGGGCTGGCTCTCATCTCCCTCCACAAGGCGGCACTTCCGGCAAAAGAAAAAAAAAGAGGGTCTGCTGTGCCTACACGGAGCAGGTTGTGAAGCTGGCCGATGCAATATACTACTTCTTTAGAAGTACCATTTGGTATTTTAGAGCTGCATGGTGGGATATCTGCCTTCAGAAGCAAAAAAATTTTATCTTTGCAAGATGTTGTACTCTTGCTCTGGCACCAGCGCATCGGCATTGGCACTGGGCTAGCACTGAGCTCTTGCTACATTTACATGGTGGCAGTTCTGGCGACTGACACTGTAGTGTGTGTGCGCGCTAGAGCAGCAGGACATCAAGGTGGCAGGTTGAATAAATGTAGGGACGACTTGTGGGCGTGCTGCTTCGAAAGCCCCATTTCAGACGGCATTATGCCAGGTCGGCACGATGAAAGCTACTTACTACTACTACCACAAAATAGAGTGTTTCAAGGCATATTTCAGTGACTTGCCCCTCTTTGAGAGTCTCGTGTGAAGCACATGAACATTTCGTATTTATGCATGGTAGCAGCATGCACCGTTTCTCATGCCACTAAGTGTAAACACCCACGGGTGCCACATTACTCCTACATACTTGAAGTACTAGGTAGCAGTATGTCCACGTGTCTAGTACATAGTAGTGGGTGTAGGTACAGTTGAAACAGCCACTGCAGGTACAGTATGCTGTACAGCAGGTATACGTGCAGTAGTTCCCTGTGCCAAAAAGGTAGGTGCAAATGTGCTCGCCACTCGCGTGCCCAACGTGGGCACTTATGACGCACACCCGCATTACACCCCACAGCTGGCACTCACCCAGTGCACAACACCGCTGTCCGCTTGTTCCCACACACCCCACTAGGGTCGCACGAAAACGTACTTCGAAGTACTTCTTAAAAGTACTACTAGTATATACTAAAAATATTTGCTTTTTTTCATTGTCAATACATGTGCAATAGCGTACCATGCTGAACCAACCGCCATGCAGAGCACCAGTCATCGCCCATGCACGCCTGCGCCAAGCTGTTAACATCACTATACATCGAAGTTTTTTTCGGAACATTGGCCATTCACACTGTATATACGCTCCACATACAGCGTGTGTGGCTTGCTCATATACGTTTTTGCGCAACACCCCACCATTGCCTCTGCCGTGCCCAGGGCGAGTTGCGTTACTCCTCTCCAAACAGCGTCGCCGCCTACACCTTCACAAACGGCGCGAAACTGTTTTCGGCTACAAACACCCCCATGGTGATGCACGCGGGGCTGCACCATGACCCTAGAGAGACCCCCATGTCCCTGGGCGAGGTGGCGAGACACCTGGGGTTCGACTGGCGGGAGCTTACTGGCATCCTGTTCAACGAGGTGAGTAGAGAAAATTCTTCGGAAGTACCTTAAAAATTCTTCAGAAGTACCTTAAAAATACTTCTGAGGTACCTTTAAAATACTTTTGAATTACCTAAAAAAATGCTTCTGAATTACCTTTAAATTACTTCTGAAGTACCTTAAAAACACTTCTGAAGTACCCTAACAATACTTCTGAAGCACCTTAAAAACACTGAAGTTCCTTAAAAACACTTCTGAAGTACCTTAAAAATACTTCTGAAGTACCTTAAAAATACTTCTGAAGTTCCTTTATACAAAATACTTCTGAAGTACCTGAGAAATACTTCTGAAGTACCTTAAAAAAAGTACTTCTGAAGTACCTTAGAGCAGCAGCGGAAGTAGTGATACAGTGCGTCCCGCGAAATAGTGCGCTTTGGAATAGTGCGGTTTGAAGTATAGTGCGGGGTCCATGCAGCTGGCACGTACCACGTGCTTGTATACAAATTTATAGTAAGTTTACGTTTGGTATAGTGCGGGTCTCGACAAAGTGTCACCGGGCTAGGGGCTGTGACACCGCCCCGCACTATATAGCGAGTGCAGTGTAGCCAAGTATTGTAGGCAGAGCATGTGCGCAGAGGGCAGGGAGGGGGGGGAGGTAGCAGGTAGGTCGGGTGACTGGCAGCAGTGCAAGGACACTAACATAATCAACACCATGTTGAGCTCAGGGCAGTGCCAAAGTACAAAAATCACACTTCTAGAAGTAGCTGTCACTTCTTGTAACATGGAACAACAAACATTTCACGTGTTGACACATTTGGCCGGGCGATGGTGGCGGGACAAACCAGTGTACCACCCGCTGAGCACCCTTCCTGCAAGTGGCACACCCTTTCCCGCAACCACTGCTCCGAAATTGCGACGCCGCTCCACGCCACAACCCATTTTCCTGCCCTGAATTTTCTTCCGCCCACAGGGAAATTACCGCGGCTGGGCCTACAAGCTGTGGTGCGACCGCACAGACGACTTCAAGCAGCACGCGCACAGGATCGGGCGGGCCCCCCCAGACCTGCCCTGCCTGGCACTCGCCAGTGAGAGTCGCGCGAGCGAGACCGTCATTGACCTGCCGCACTTTGTGACACGGGTCTCGCGCACGGGGTTCAACGGCACGGCGCTGCTGACGCGGCAGCTCATACAGGTGTGTGTGTGCAGTTGAAGTGGAGACTTGAAGTTACAGACCCTAAAGTCGAGAAAGGCGGGCATGTGTGTGTGGATTGGCTTGCAACTTCTGTGGAAGTTTCAGCTTTTGAAGTGAGGTGCGAGCAGCAGAAAATCGCCATCTGCCTAACTTCAAGTCCGTGTCGTGCACACATGCACACGGGCAAGCGGCGTGGCATTCCCCAGTAGTAGCCACCCACAAGCTCAGGCATGTGAAGTGCTGGAGCTGGGACAGGGGTTAGCACCCGTGAAGTGTGCACCCTGTGCGCCATACATTCAGAAGTATATGGCACGCATCACACTGAGCGTGTGTGGCAATGCACCAGCCCGTGCAGCGCTGGGGCCCTCCCCAAAGGCAAACTATTTGACCAGCCCGCAGTACAAACTTCAACTTCCTGCACTATAAACTGCAACTTGACTTCTTTGCAAGAATAGCCAAGTGAGTTCCTTTGCGCTGCTGGTGGGCAGGGACACGCACCTGCTGCCTCAGTGTGTCCCCAGCTCGTGCTGGCAGGCTGCGCAATTGCATCCAGCAGCCACACACACACACCATTGCTCATACGGCGGTGTCACCGATCCACGCACCCTCACAACTACTGCCTCGCGGCCACTCAACTTCAACTCAGCGGCACGCGGCGCTGCACCCGCCCTCGCTGCATACAAGCACGTATCGCGGCTGAGCGCGCCCTACCCGCCTGACTAAATAGCCCATAGTTTATACCTGTGCGTCATGTCTCTGTGCCTCATACACAAACTTCAACTCTTGAAGTTAGCATCGGGCGTGCCCGTCTGCCCGCCGCTCCCACCCTCTGCTGAGCAGGACACACATGCACAACATTTCTAAATACATACCTAGGTACTTCCGAAGTATTTATAATACTTCTATACATAATATATGTATAACTTCAACTCTTGAAGTTAACATCGGACGTGCCACGCTCCGCTGAGCAGGACAGGCGCGGCTGCGCGCCGCCGCCGCCCATGGATCTGAACAACGCGCCCACGCGCGGCAAGTTCAACTTGAAGTTTCTAACACACACACTTCAACTCTTGCAGTTAACATCGAAACATACCCCCGTGCTGTCTGCCCGCCCCGCCGCTCTCTCACGCTCCGCTGAGCAGGACACGCGCGGGTGCGCGCCGCCGCCGCCCATGGACCTGGAGAACGCGCCCACACGCGGCAAGTTCAACTTGAAGTTTCTGGACTGGACATATGTGATGAACGGGCGCCTGTGCGCGGTCCCACTGTGCTACAACAGGTGGGTTGCGCAAAAACATACATGTATATGGTTCTCTTGCATGGTGTCTAGCCCACCGTGTCCAGTTTTTGCATTTCAAAAAAAAATAAAAAATCGCCCATGTACATTCTCGCGCAACCCTAACAACAGGGTCAACCACATGTGCCAGCCCGGCCCGCCCTTCGACCTCGCGCGCATTGCGCTGCGCTGGCTGTACGGAGACGGTTCCGAAGGAAGTTCCGCAGCACCGGACGGTCCTGCAGACAGTTCTGGGGAACCCGGCGCGGACGGCGCTGCAGAAGGTGGTTTGGCGGGCGGGGGTGCGTCGGAAGGGCATCCCGAGGGGGCGCAGGGAGTGCGGCAGTGATTGCGGCAGCGGCGGAGGACAGTCACAAAGCGCAGGCCGCCATCGCCAAGTGCTGGTGGACATGACATGGCTCTGCATGGGGCAAGCAACAGCGCCCAGTAAGCCCACCTGCAGCAGCCTCACGTGTTGCCTTTCCGCGGCAACTTTTTTTGGGGCTGTCGTTCGCTGGCCGGTGGCAGCAAGTGCGACGGCCCGCGACTCTGGTGTGCAGTGCAAGAGGCGGCAGCAGCCGTGCTGCCTCTTGCGCCTGTAGGCATACCGTGCACACACACCAGCTTATACTTCAACTTCTTGAAGCAGACATCTTTGCCACCCCGCACACCGTGCCGGACGGCCACCACTCAGGCGTGTGAGCGAGTGCCATAGCGACACCACAGACCTTGGCACCAGCCCCTGCGGTACCTATTGTCCTAGCTGCTGACCGCCTAGCGACGGTGCGCTTGCAGACCCAGTAGGAGCCAGCCATTGTGCAGGAATGTGGCTTGCCTGCAGTGACTTGGCCCGAGCTGCTCTCATGCAGCAGGTGTGGCGGTTCTGGGGCCCTGTGCATACTCCGTCATTCTTTCCATGGTCATTGTTGATGTGCCACTGAGTTAACCTGCAAGTAGTTTTACCTGAAGACTGCCCTTGCAGCCGCTGCATCCAGCGCTGCAGGACCGTTGCTCAGCAGTGCAAGCCCCTGCTCTCCACCAAGGAACCACGTTGATAGCTTCTATGACCAACCTCAGCGTGCTTGCGCTGTACTCACGTGCGCATTTTGTCCAACGTCTGTTGCTTTATACCCATGTCATGTTCCGCTGCTGCTGTCACCATCACTGGTGCCACTGCTGGTGCTGCTGCTGCTGGTAGTGGTGCTGGCGAACCACTGCAGCCAGACAACGTGTATGGCGCGTCACCAGGGGGTCTACCCTACTTACCCCCTGGCGTCACTCCTGCCCCTGATGCACTCTCCCAAAACTATTTGCACAACCAGTCTTTGGCGCACATGAGTCCAACAGCTTGGCCCGCCGAGCGCAAGCCCGCCGGCCGCCGCAGGGCAGGTCGCCGAGCCGACCCCGCCCCACAGACCCCTTGGTACAGCTGGTGCGCACATGCCCTCATGTCTCTGTGACCATTACCAAAGCTTCAACTCTGGAGTTCCAGCTAATTGAAGCTGCCGCTGGACTGCCCAAGTGCACATGCACATGCGGCGCAGTATGTGCAAGGGACAGAAGGCATACTCTACACAGAGCTACCAGTGACACTGAGGTGCTTGGCCTTTCGAGGTGCATGTCACAGTGCATCCGCACCTGCATGCGTAGCGGCGCAAAGCTTTACGGAGCGCCTGGTGCTAATGGCTCAGGCTGGTGCTGCACTGCTACCCTGCATGTTTTGTTAAGGGGGCACTGGTGCATGTACTCCTACTAAACTTCGCTTAGGGCGCGGAAAGCCCTTCACACATGTGCACACGTTGCACGTGACCAGAAGAAGGGATCAGATGGGTAGCGAAAAAGCTGGCATGTACACATGCAATCTGCGTGCCTGCAACACAAGGGCACTACATCTGCCCGCTTGCATGGTCGCGTCAACTACACAAGTGTGGTAGTTGCCGCAGTAGCATGTCATGTACTGCAAGTAGTTTACGTCAACCAGGCAGCAAACAGAGAACCCACAGCAACACAAACATACCCAGCAGGTGCAGCTGACACAGCCCAAGCCAGGCGCACGCATTAGTAGCCCGCAGGCAGTCACTTTTTATGCGTACCGTATCAAACTTCAAGTTGCAAACTTCAACTTGCAAGAACTGGCGCGTGGACCAAGACAATGGAATCCCACCCGTTTGCCATGTTTATGGCACTAGTAGACTACCGTAATCCGAACCATTACACCCCGGGCCCCCAGTGGTGACCTGGATTGTGCTCCACAGCCCAGCGGCGGAGGCACAGCCGCATTGCAGCCGATTTCAAAAGAAAACACCCACCCAGAGTGCTGCGTGTGGCAGCACGAGACATGCAAGGAACGCCGGCGCAGGGCGCGCTGTGCAAGCTGCAACGCTGCTGCCGCAAGCAAGCGCGCTGGCGCACGGCTGGCAGCCACCCATGAGGGCTGCCGGAACGCGGCTACAGTCTAATGTACGTGCACACAAATCAAGCGGCTGCTAGAGCAAAAAGAAAAAAAGACGCCTGCGCGGATTGCGACTGGCGGGGAGGGCGGGGGGGAGGCCTGATAGTGGTGTCTGCATCGACTTGTTGGACACAAAGTGCGTGCTCCTTTGGGCACGAAACAACACTGCTGCCTGGTAGCAGGCTGCTATGATAACCGCAGATGGTGTGCCTTGCCTTTGGGGCACATCGGCGGGGCCACTAGCAGCACTGCAACGTGCAACAAGAAGTGGCACACAGTCATTATGGTGTCGAGCGCTGGGGAAACCTGCGCCCAGCAAACGGGTTCATGGGCGCGCAGTGCTGCCGCTGAGGGGGAGGTGAGATTGCGCCGGTGGCGGCGCCTGAGCGCATGGCGCAAAGTTCAACTTCAACCTGAAGTTGCGAGGCAAGGTCCGCCGTATGGAAGTCTGTGGGACTGGACGCTGGCGTGCGGCCCTGCTGAAAGCCTGGCGTTCCAGTTGCGCCGCCGCTGCCGCCGCCGCCGCCGCCGCCAGCGGCGCCGCAGGCGCCGGCGCCTCGGGACGCTGGCGCGCAGCTATGCTGCGAGCCTGGCGTGCGAGTTGCGCCGCCGCCGCCGCCGCCGCTGCTGTTTGTTGGGAGGAGGAAGAAGTCGTGACGCTGGAGCTCAGACGCGGTAGGCCGCATGGTGGCTTCGAAGCGCAGGCAGCTGCTGAGCACAGCATGCACAGGCCCTTCCACGCCGAGCATCTGCTGGTCCAGGACCTCCTGTGCGAACGCTGATGCTGACGCCTCTCGTAGGTGCGCCGGCGCGGTGCCTGTGGCCATGTGCACGAGGGTGCAGCCGAAGCCCACATGTCCGCTGCCGCCGCCGCCGCCGATGTGCAAGCACCCTCTAGCCGCACCTCTGGGGCTGGGAAGGTGGGGGGGCGCACATGCTCCGTCGTCTCAGCAACGCGGCTCACTTCGCCGTCGTGCATGCGCCCGCACGTGCCCAAGCACCCGAGCTTGACGATGCCGCAGGCGCCGAAGACGAGGCTGGAGGCAGTGATGTCGCCGTGAGGGATGCCGCGCTCGTGCAGGTATACCAGGCCGCGCAGGGCGTGCAGGCCGCAGTGGCGCATCACCGCGGGCTGCAGAGGCCCAACGGTCCGCAGCATGGCGGCCACCGTCCCGCCGGGCGCCCATTCCTGCAGCATCAGCAGCTGTGCGCCATGCAGCTGCGCGCCGTAGCAGCGCAGCACGTGCGGGTGGCTGAGCTGCTGCAGTATGCGGAGCTCCGTTTCCAGCGCGGCGGAGTCCTGGGCTGCCGCTGCGGTGGCGCGGAGTTCGTGACTGGGTGCCGGCAGGCTGCGAGCATGCACCGCCACTAGCTGCCCCGCCATGCTGCCGGCGTAAACGCGCCCTACCGGACCTTGCGTCAGGCACGGTCCCAAGGTTAGCGGGCTGGCGATGCTGATGCTGCTGCTGCTGCTGCTGCCGTTGTCGCTGCCGGCGTTGACCCAGAGCGCGCGCGAACCGACACGTGTCCAGTGAGTCTTGCACCAGCAGCAGGGTCCCATCCTGGTGCGCCGTCGACGCACCCGGGCCCTCGAGCCCAGAGATTTCTTCAAGTTGCTGCGCACGGGCGGTGGTAGTGAGGCGGGCTGCAGCAGCTGGTTGTGGCGGCGCATTTGTGGTTCCTGGGTTGCAGTGGAGCACCAACCGCGCCCTCGTCTGCCGCACCAGCACCAGCTGGCGCGCTCATGACGGCCGCAACAGCCGGCATACTGGCAGCTGCCGCAGACACGTAAATTTGCCGACGATGGAGCGAGCTTAGTGGCCGCCTCTCGCTCTCAGCAGCGACAGCTGGTGTGGGTACAGTGATCACACACATGCTGGGGCCAAGGCATATGGCTGCTCTTCCGCCCTCGTCATTGCTTCGGTAATCAGCGATAGGCAAGAAAGCGCGCCGGTTGCGCATGCCGTGGATGGCAGCTGCTACCTCACCTCCGGAGGGCAGCTGTCGATCTCGGTGCGACCCCGGAGCCTTTGTTGTGCTCTCCGCGGTGTTGGGCGCGTCACATCGCGAGCTGGAGTGCATGCATGCATTGCGCAGCTCCGTAACCGTCAGGGGCACGACCGTTACACCGTTTCGCGCCCCGCTGCATTTCAAGAAATTTCCCGCGCGCCGCGCGCGCGCAGCAGCTGTGTGGAGCCCCCAAAATGGTCTGCGCTAGCAGTGGTGGGGCACGCAACGCGCCCGCAACCACTGGCGTCGACAACGTGGCGGCACTACGACAACGCGCCTTGTCGACGGCGGGAGGTCTGCGGGCCGTTTTGCGGGCAGTATGCAGCACTGAACCTTGCAACTGTTGGAATATTGGCAGGCACTTATACTATGCTCATGTACTTATGGGCCTGTGGCTAGGGTACTGAGCAGTAG
>JAULBY010052860.1:0-11521 GCA_032358315.1 Ophiocytium majus
TTAGTCCGCCCCCGCAGTATGTCCGGTTTGGGGGATCTCGCACAAGGGGGACATATTGCGGGTGCCCTACTGTACTGAAGTTTCAGGCGGGTCCAAGCTGTGTTTGCATGCAGGTGCGCACAGCACACACACACACGCACACGCCTGAAGTTGAAGTTAGAAGTTCAACTTTGAATTTACAGGAACTTCAAGTGTCAGACTGGTCCCAGCCATGTCCGCATGCACTGTGCGCACCACTGCATCACCACCCCATGGTTGACTTCTGCCGTGCTGTGGTGGCGCGGGCGGGGGGGTTGTGTGCAAGGCGGGCGGGGGGAGGGGGGGGGCGGAGACCTACCCACTCGCCGCAACATGGCAGCCGAGGTGACAGAGAGCAACAGGCGGTTGTGGTGTTGTGTGTGTGGGTTGGGTGTACACGCGCACGCGCTGTGTCCACGTGCAGCATCCGTGCCACTGTGCCGTGCTCTCAAACGCATCCCGCCGTGTCTCTGCTGCGTGAGGGATTGCACTGGGAGGCGGCACGGGGGGGGGGGGCATTGAGTGGTGTGCTTCAGGCGCTCTGCTCTGGAGGAGGCGCAGTGATTGTTATCACTGATGCGTACGCAACATGTCATGTATGCGTGCGCAAGTACTACTGTAGTACTTCGAAGTGTTTACACACAGTGTACCACTGCAGTACCGGTACGCCGGAACATGCACTCCTGGACGTAGACACACTCTGCATGTGGTTTAGAACGTACTTCAACTATTTGAGGCATGCACGATATATGAAGTATTGTGACAGGTCTGGCGGGCGCCTGCAGGTAGTGAATTACTGTGACCGACTGGGGCTGCTGACAAGTGCTAGCAGTCGGGCATACCACCGTGCCAGTGACGCCGCTGCCACTAGTGCTGTCGCTACTGACGGATAATAACGGAAGCATGCATAAATACTATTCGAAGTACATGTTTGCACGCGCGGGTCATTGGAGGAGGACCTGCTGGGCCACCTGTGGGAGGACAAAAGGCATGCGGCGCGCTGGTCCCCCATGCACAATTCGAACTATATGTATACTTGAAGTATATACTTGAAGTATGTGCAAAGGTAGATTACAAATACTGTGTACATAAACGTGCATGTGCAGCTCACCTGCGCTGAGGAGGACCTGCTGCGCCACCTGCAGGAGGACAAGAGGTGTGCGGCGCGCTGTTCCCTTGTACTTAACATTTAATTTGTTCAATATTTTCGAACTACATGTATACTTGAAGTTATACTTGAAGTATGTACTTGAAGTATGTGCGTACTTCGAAGTATATTACAATAACTGTGTACATTATACGTGCGTGTGCAGGTCACCTGCGTGGAGGAGGACCTGCTGCGCCACCTGCGGGAGGACGAAGCCCGCGGCACGCAGTTCCCCTTCATGGTGCGCACATCCACGCGCGTGCTCTTCCTACGCGCCAAGACACACGCTGAGGTGAGCACCTGTGCTCACCCGCCGCCTGCATTCACACAGCTCCAAGGCCTTGCACTGGTGCATACACCTGAGCATTTCCAGCTTGTTCGCTAGCAACAGCATGTCCGGTCGTGCTTTTTCCGGTCACACGCACACCATGTGCAGAGAGCTTTCTGCGCCCTAAGCGGAGTTTAATAAAAGTGCATCAGGTCTGCTGTTAAAACAAAGCTCCTCGAGGCCTCAAGACGCTTGACTTGAACCATGGTGTGCTCTTTCTACTGTATTACTTCTGCGTCCGTTTTGTGTACTGTGAATCATTGTATTACTGTAGTATATGTTTACGGCCTGGCCAGTTGCAGCGGTCGCTGGCGGCGCTCACGCGCTTGTGTGCATTCAAGTGTACTGATGGGTCACAGTGTATCAACTTTTCACTATAGGCCGTATGACGTCTGTCAATGCGGCGTATAATGTATACGTCGTATGTTATATAAACATATTTATATAAATACGGCATATACGCCATATATTGCGTTTGGGGCGTAGAAATACGCCGTATTTCGTAAAACGCACTTCAAAGTATAAAATACGTTATAAGCCCTGACCCGTCACTATTCACGTGCGCGTGCCCGTGTGCTCAGCGGCTGGAGTGGATGAGCCTCATGGGGCAGCTGGCGGGGGCTTCGGGACCTGCTCAGCAGACAAGTCTGGCCGAGGACGTGGAGGCACACAGGCGCGAGGCGCTGCGGGAGATACGGGAGAGGCCGCTGGGGCTTTTTGAAGACCCCGAGGCGGCCTATTCGCTCATGGTAAGCGACGGCTCAGCACATATAATGTGCTGCTGAAGTATATGAGTAGTATATATGTTACTTCAAGTACTTGCTGCAAGGAATTACCACAACATCAAGAGTCTGGCCGAGGATGCGGAGGCGCAGAGGCGCGAGGCGCTGCGGGGGATACGGGAGAGGCCGCTGGGGCTGTTTGAAGTGAAGACCCCGAGGCGGCCTATTCGCTCATGGTCAGTCACGGGCTCAGCACGTACTGGATGTATCATGTACAGTGTAATGCTGAAGTATAGGGGTAGTACATACTTCAGAAGTATGTGTATACTTCAAGTACATGCTGCAAGTGGCCACCACAGTATTACACACTTGAAGTGTTATATACTTCGAAGTATACGGTTTACTAAAGCATGATCAAGCGTGCTGCCCGCCCTTGTTATAGCCGACGTGATCGCAATGCTCTTTATGCACGCACTCAGTGTTAGCCTGTAGCATGTTGCTACAGCATTACATGCGGCACATGAATACGTACATCCAGCCACCTTGTTGTTCTGAGGTTGCGGGCTTGAAACGCCTGACTGAGCTGCTGGAGTCTTTTCTTTACGCTGCCAGCCTCTCTCCGCCATAAGGCGCGCAGGCATGTGGGTACATTTTGAAGGATACCGTACTATGTGCGTGCCACTGTAGGTAGATCATTTGTTCATGATGATGATGGTATGAACCTTGTGACACGTGGCATGCGGCCCAGCATGCTCTTGATGTGGGGCTGTTTGACGACCCGAGGGTCGCATCTCGTGCATTTTTGCATGGCAGTGTACACTTGACGGGGCGCCTCACGCCCATCGATTCAGGGACAGAGCTAATACGCAGCAACACGTATTTGCCCAGCGGGTGTCACACAATAGTTGGCGCCGCGAGAGTCACCACACTGCCCAGGTAGCAGGTCAGCGTTAGGTTCCAGATAGGCACCTTTACTGGGGGCGGCGGGTGCACAACATCCGACACAAGCCGGGCCAACAGAAACCGGCGCTGCGGCAGGCGGCAGCCAGCAGCATGCACGGTCGGTGCAGCTTCCGCTTGCCCAATACCAGCGGCTGCAGAGGACCAGGCACCAGCGTGTCTGCATGCATAGGCGGGCATTGCAGCCGGCAGCACGCACGCTCGCCGTGCCGAGTGCATGTCAGAGGCAGAATCCCGGCATGGTCGCGCAATGTGGGGAGTGTTGCGCCAGTGCGCGGGAGTAGCATGGCATGACGCGGATATTCCCCTAAGGCAAGGCGACACACGCTGTGCCAGGTGTGCGGGCAGAGCACCACAGCGTTGGCCGCCCGCCTGCATGGCTCGGCGGACACAGGGCAGGCGCGCCGCACGCCATCAGAAGTTTGTATGCCTGCTTGCTATCGCCACGCTCTGCACAAGGTCACCCAGCAGCAGGGCGCCAACTTGCCACCCGCACCTGCCTAGCCGCCATGCCAGCTGGTGCCGCCTTCACACCGGCCTGTGCGCGCGGCGGTCACCGCGGATGTGCTCAGCACTCTCCTATTTGCGGGGGGGGCTGCCCACCGGGCGCGGTCACGGGGGGGTCTTTTGCTGAGCACCGTTGGCTGCTGGGCAATGCCGCTGCTGATCACCACTGCTGCTGAGCACCGCTTCTGCTGAGCACCCCCGCTGCTGGCCACTGGTGCTGCCGAGCACTGCCGCTGCTGAACACTGCTTCTGCTCAGACCGCCTTTGCTGAGCGCCGCTTCTGCTGATTGACCACCGCTTCTGCTGACCACTGCCGCTGCTGAGCACCGCTTCTTCCGAGCACCGCTTCGACTGAGCCACGGCGGCCGCCGTCGCGCGCAGGTGGACCGCGCGGGCGGGGCCGTGGGCGGCGGCGGCGTCAGCGCGCACGAGCGTGCATCCTCCGTTTCTGTTGAGCACAGCGTCTGCTGAGCACCGCTGCTGCTGAGCACTGCCGCTGCTAACCACCGCCGCTGCCAAGAGCACCGCTTGCTGGCCACACGTCTGCCGCCTTCGCGCGCAGGTGAACCGCGCGGGCGGGGCCGTCGGCGGCGGCGGCGTGAGCGCGGACGAGTTTGCGTCCACCGCGGGGCAGAACTTTCTGCTGCTGTGCGATGCCTACACGGCCCCGCTGGTGTTTGACGCGCTCACGCGTGGCGGCGCCGGCGACCCGCCCGACGCCGCGCCCTCCGACCTCAACACGGTCGTCACGACGTCGGTGAGCGCGTGTGTCCTGGTTTGGAGTTGAAGTATGGAGTTGAAGTTTGAGGTTGAAGTAGGAGGTTGAAGGGGGGCAAGCGCGGCGATGCGCTCGGAGTGCGGGTGTGCATTGGGGGGGGGGGAGGGGGTGGGCTGCTCGGCAGTGGAGCAGCATCTGCTCAGCTGCAGGCCATCATCCGCGCCGGTACCGCCGATCAGTCGACAGCATATAAATAAATGCTACGTAGTACAATTTTGTATAATATATTGAAGTATGTACACGTATGTGGACGCCTGCAGGGCTGCCGCGCATCGCCGCAGTGCGGCTGTCACTGCGTCGGCGCAAGTCGCCACCCTCCCTCCCGACACGTACGTGTGGTGGTGGTGCTGGGTGTGCGATGAGCGGGAAGGTCGGCACGCCCCTGGCAGGTGTCACTGCCATGTGGGCTACGAGCATACAGTTGAAGTTGGCTGCCAGCATGCAGTTGAAGTTGTGATCACAGTGTTGAAGTTCTCTGCGAGGAACACTTGAAGTCGCTTAGGCGGCCAGGTGACTTAGGCGTGATGGCGAACTGGGCTCACAGCTAACACCAGCGCAGTCATTGCCAGTGCTTCTGGATGTGTTTGTTGCCCGCCAGCAGGCAAGAACAGTTTGTTGCCCTGGATGTAACTTCCGGGCGACGCTTTCAACGCGTGTAGTGGCTCATGCGAAGCGCCGTGCGCGCAAGTGGCTGTGCGGCGCTGCTGCTTGCGGTCTCACACACACCTGCAGGCAGACCTGTCGAAGAGGAACTGTGAGCCGAGCTGACCTGTCAGTGGCCCCCTTCACAGGTGCTTTGGTGCTTACACCCATGCCTGCCGCCCCCCTTTTTGCGTGCGCGCACTGCCGCTGCCATGCCCCGCAGCTGACGCACCTGATAGCCGACTCTGGAGAGAGCGACGACGCAGACACACGGACGGCAAGTGCCCGGGCCACTTGTGTGCTGCCGCTGGTTCAATCGAAATGACAGTTCTGGGGCCCTGTCACACCATGGCAGCCTCGCCAACATTCACTCCATGTGGCATGGCACATGCCCCATTGCTGCGTGTGCCGCAGCATGACGCCAGCAGTAGTTCGCTGCACCACAGTGGCGCGGAGCACATGAGACCGCGGCCACGCGGGCTCTGCTGCCGCCGCTGCAACACTGCCGCTGCAGCTGCTGCTGCCGCTGCCGCTGCTGCTGCCGCTGCCTCAGCAGTGCTGCCACTGCTACCTCTTGCTGCCTCTGCTGCTGCCGCTGCTGCTACGGCGGTGGCGGCTGTACCTGGCGTGCTGATGCTGCTGCTGCGGCGGCGGCGGCGGCGGTAGACGGCGTGCTACTGCTGCTGTAACTGTAACCGGTGTGCTGCCGTTGTGCTGCTGTTGCGCTGAGCAGGTGAGGTCGACGCCGCTGGCGGGTGGGGCCCGGCCGCGCCTGGGGCTGACCGTGTTTGCGCGGTACGCACGCGCGCTGCAGGCCGCCATGAGGTATGAACCACCACATAGCATGCCATGTACTTCAAAGTACATAGACTTCGAAGCATGTACAGTACCTGTACAAGTACACGTGCACACGCGTACTTTGTGTATGTATGAAGTATGATCATGACATTCGCGTGGCTTTGGTGGCACATACTGACCTGTGTCTTAGGGACGCTACAACCTGCTGACCCTTACCATGTGCGCTGCAATCACTTTGGGCGGCGGTTCATTCACGATGCGTTATCCAAGCTGCATGCCTGCTCGGCAGCACACAACGGCCGTGCCAGCGCGGCTCCGCGGCGGCGGCGGACGCACCTCCAGCTGCTCGGCAGCAGCACCAGCTGCTACCGCCACCTCAACCCTACTTGACGGGCTCCAATGCACAGCGCGTGTGCGTCGGCGCAGGCCCTGCAGTCACCGCAGGGCGCCGCATCGGTACCGCTGTAGTGATGGGTCACTGCATGTAAAATTTTCATCAACCGCCGTAAAACGCATGTAAATACGGCGTATAACGTAAGCCTATTGAAGTATTTTCTTCGAGTATATGGAAAATACGCCGTATGGCGGGCTTTCGGGCGTAGACATACGTAGAAATACGCCGTGTTTTGTATAACGTACATGTATGAAGTACGTTGTTCGCTGCGGCACATCACCCCGTATCATGTAGTACCACGTAGTATGTAAATACGGTGAACTTCTGGCGTTCTCGTACAAACGTTTTCGTACGGCAAATGCGCCGCATGGCGCGCTTCCGGGTAAGTAGGAACACGCCGTGTTCTGCATAACGTACCGGTGTACTGTAGCAAGTTACCACATAGGTATATTAACACTACGTTGTGACTCAGCAGTGATTACTGCTGACGTGGCGCCACGCCTGCAGGCTTGGCCACTGCACTGTGCCTTCGACAACACCGGCGACGGATGTGGACGCTACACCTCTGCTCACTACTCCCCCCTGTAAGCACTTCAGAAGTACACTGCGGGCAGCGCTGACGGCAGTGCTGCGCCCCATGCATGCCATTGTTGCGCACCCCCTCTGCTGAGCAGGCACAGCGACTTGTGGTGGGACCTGCGCCTCAAGCTGGGTCTGGACCCTTTTGAAATTCTGATCAAGTGAGTGGGGTGGCGGACTGGTGCATGGCCGCCCACTGGCGGTTGCGCCTGTGCGCCCCGGGCTGAGCAGGAGTCTTTTGTGTGTGTAGGGTTGCACAGAAACGTGTAATTGCGGTGTACCGAAGTATATGCCGTATATATATGCACATCACAAGAATTATTTTTGACAAAAGGAATTTTAACCGACATGTCCACATATGGCGTACCACAGTAGTATTTCTGAAGTATCTGGTTTGCGGTGTCCCTGCACTGTTTGCGCCTTGGTGGAGTGAGTGGGGCAGCTTATCTCAGGCTGACACATGGAGCTGTGCTTCCCCATTTGTGTGCACAGGATGCGGCCGCACTTCTGGCAGCAGACGCTGCAATGCCCGACCGGTCCCTCAGACTGTTTTTTGTGTTTCTGCGATTCCTAGGCACCTCCCCCGCCCCCATTTGCCCTGGTTTGGCAGGTGGAGTCACGCACTGGGGCGGGGCAGGAAACTGTCATAGGCGGCCTGGCCTTAGAGCTCTAGTCATGCTCTAGGCGGCAGCACGCTGCCTCCGCGCGCGTGCAACGCCGCAAAAGAGAGTTTGTACGTACTGTACGTGGCCAGCGCGTGCCAAGGCTGCGCGCCAGCGCCACAACACACAGTTGGCCATTAACACACACACATATTCGCCCCCTTGCACGGGCCCACCCCAGGGTGACGGCCCCTACCGGCGGGGAGACCTACACTAGCAGGGGTTATCGCTCCTAGATGACTTTTCATACTTCAGGAAGTGCTGGCACGCACGCGCCACGCACCACGACATTTTGACGTGCGCGCACGACCGCTTTGCGGCGCTGCTCCGCATGGCGCACCAACCCGGCACCCTCACTGCTTCATGTGCTGCGGCTGTGCTGCACTGACGCTCTCCGCGCGTGCACACAACGCGCGCGCAGGCAGGCTGACTACATCACGGAGACGGGCCTCCTGTCGGGGCCGGCGCAGGCGTGCAACGGCACATTCTTCCTCACCGACAGGCACCTCTTCTTCCTGCCCATGCGCCAGCAGGAGGTGAGCCCCATCGCCGCCCCTTCTGCGGCACCTGCACGCCAGCACAAGCCCGCTGTGCACCCACCTTCACCCTGAGAGGTGCCGGAGAGCGAAGTTCAGTGATGGGCCCGCAAACGCAGACCCGAAAATGAGTGTGGGCGCCCGCTTGTGGGCAAGTGCCCGCACCAGTGATGCCGGCACTGGGGGACACAGAAAGGGACAATGACTCTGAGAATTGCCCTCTCTGTACGTGTCAGCGAGGCCCATTACCCGCCAAAAGCGGGGCGCCCACTTCTGATTTGGCGTGGCGGGGGTCGCGATGCACCACTGCCACTGCTCCTGCTCTAATTTTTTAGACACCTGGGCACGCTATTGACGCGCGCGCCCCCTGGCATCTGCTTCCCAGTCTGCTCTCAAAGGCTTGTTGGGGCGGCGCTGGCTCCCTTTCTGCCTTGCTGCCCGCCGCCGCCGCTGAGCGCTGCTGCTCTTCCTGCTCAGCCACCCGCTACTGGCTCCCACTGCTGCTGAGCACTGCTGCTGCACCTCCCACTCTTGCCCTCCGCTGCTGCGCGCTGGGTTCCCACTGCTGCTGAGCACTGCTGCTGAGCACTGCTGCTGCACGTGCCACTCTGCCTCTCTGCGTGCCGCCGCGCGGCAGGTGCGCGTGGTGCCCCTGGGCAGCGTCCAGGACGTGCTCCTCTCGAGCACGCACTATCGCGGCAAGGCCCTTCAGGACGCCATCACGCTGGTGGGCGTGACCGTGCACACGGTGCAGCTGCAGGCAAGCCCCCGCCCCGCCCTGTTCAAGCCCTGAACCGCGGGTTTCTAAGGCCACTCGCCCACACAGCGCCCCTGCCTGCTGCACCCGCTTCAGAGAGATTCAGTGGTGTGTTTCATGCAACTGTGCAGTTGCTGTGTTGCCTACAGGCGCACCAGGCTCCCCCTGCCCCCCCACTATTTCCTCACGCTCAGCACACGATGGCACACGCTGATGCGGCGGTGCAGCAGTTGCTCACACGCGGCGTGCCTTGGCCGACGGCCGCCGGTGCTGATGTGGCAGCGCAGCAGTTACTCACACGCTGCGTGCCCTGGCCAGAAGCAAGGGCAGGGTTGATATTCCAATGAAATCATTTGGCACAATTGCCGGCCGATGACTGCCGGTGCTGCTGAGCGAGCAGGGCGGCGCAACGGCGGGCGGGCGCAGGCTGGCGGAGATCGTGAGCGCGCAGCTGACCAACGCCATGGTCGGCGACTACCGCCTCGTCTTCTCCAAGGTGCGGAGGCACAGGCAGTCCCCTCACGCACACTTGCACGGCGGCCGTGCCGACAGGCGCCCACGGCTGCAGCACGCGCGAGTGCTGAGCCGGTCAGCTGCCCTGGCCGCCGCTAACGGTGACTGGTTGCGCTGCGTACGGCGCGGCACGGCGCGCCCCGGCACTCTGTTGTTTGGGATGCAAGCTGAGGTTGTGGCACTGTTGTTTTGGAATGCAAGTTTGAAGTTGCGGCACTGTTGTTTGGGCTGCAAGTTGAAGTTGCGGCACCGTTTGGACTTGTAGTTGAAGTTGCGGCACTGCACTTGACGGCTGCCATCACTGCACCACCGGCCGTGACCTGCCGCTGATGCTGTGCACTGTTGTGTTTGTCCGTGCGGCCCTCGCGCACTTGCTGCGCCTGCAGCTGCGGGAGATCATGAGTCTGGGCGCGAAGATGGGGCGGAGACGGCAGGCAAGACAAGTGGTGGCGCATACATGTATTTACTGATGGGTCACAATTATAGAAAGCTGTCACTGTGCGCCGTGTAATGTGGGCATGTAAAATGTACCGGGGGTACTAATGGTGTTCGCGTAGTAGAACAGTGATACTACACCATGTACATGTACAAGCTGCGTTATCGGGCGTAGAGAGATGCTGTACCACCCCTCTGGCCTCAAGTGCATTGCTCTCTCGCGCATTCGCACGACTTCGTCTATTGCACTCCATATGGCGCTGTCTCAACGCGTGCTAGTATGCATGACGGCGTCACGGGTTTGCGGGGCGGGTGCTGGTGTGGGCGGGGGGAGCGCACGGCCCTGCATGGCGCCCTGGCGGACGACCTGTGCTGGCAGCCCTAGGTAGCCTGCCGGCGGGTCAGGCCTGCCCGCTGGCCCTTATCTGTGTCCGTATGTATACGTACACTGCCGTGCATTTGCCATGGCCACCAGTGGGCGTGCTGGCATGCATGACATGGGCTCTTACACGCCCACAGGTGCAAATAAATGAAGCTACTGTGTACTTCACGTGTAGCATACTTCCAAAATACCGAACTACCAAATACCTCAGTACATTCCCTCACCCACAACTACACACCACGTCAGTACAGCATGCCTACCGACCGCATGCCCCGCTCTCCTCCTCTGCGGCCGACAGCACCCTTGCAGCAGCCGCATGACCGCATATGGCAGCCCCAGCGGCAGCCCTGCTCAGCACACTTGATGCAAACCACCCCTGCTCCCCCGGCCGCTCCCTTTACACCTGCACATGCTCCCCACCCCGCCCCGCACACAGTTGTGCCACATGTGTCTACACGAGCACAGCTGCTGCAAACCGCGTGTTCCCCCCCTGCCGCTCCCTTTTACACCTGCACACCCCGCCCTCCCCCCATGTTCCTGCGCGACAACAACTGGTGCAAACCGCGCCTGTCCCCCCTGCCGCTCTGTTTTACACCTGCGCATGCACACACACACACACCCCCCGCGCCCCCGCACACAGATGTGGCACATGTTCCTGCGCGAGATTGTGGAGGCGCAGCACGTGGTGGCCCACGGCGCGGGCGACCCCCTCGGCGCCAGCAGCGCCGGCGGCAGCTTCAGCGGCGGCCTGGGCCACGGCGCCAGCACCAGCGCCGCTGCGGCAATTGATGGGCTGGAGTGGCTCGACAGCTCCGCGCACTCTCAGGCGGGCGGGCGGAGCACGTCGCCGCGGGCTGCCGCTGCTGCTGCCGCTGCGGCCGCCGCTACGCCCAGGAGGCTGCACGTGAGCTGCATGCTGGCGGCGCACAGAAGTACACCGTGGCTGGCTGATGGTGCAATGGACAGAGTGCGAGAGCTAAAAGCGTGGCCGCACATCCTGGTATGCTGGCCGGTAGTTGGCCAGTATCTACATGTTTTCCTGTACAACGGAGTACCGTCGCGGTTTCAGCGCCGCCATTCTCGTGCAATGACCACCATTCTATAAACCGGGTACACTACCGTTACTACTGCGCGGTAGCTCACCGGTTTGGACATGTATGAGGGAGGTGCCACTGCCCGGCTGGAGGTGCCAGGCACCCGGCTGGCTGCAGCCTTGTCGGTGGCGCGGCCCCGGGCCGCCGCGGCAGCTAAGCGCGCCTGCGCGCCACCTACCAGTCTGAACGCACGAGCTCAGCACACGTGCCCGCCAACTCGCACGCCACCACACCAGCCGCCTCGCTACAGCCACTCTTCCCCCCCCCCC
>JAULBY010052871.1:0-11521 GCA_032358315.1 Ophiocytium majus
GGATGTGTGAAATAGAAAGATTTGACTTTGTTATCTACTATGTTCTGTTTGAGTTCTAAATCTATTCCAGATTCTATTAGGTTTCCAATAATCTTACCCCACTCAGTGTTCAATGTTCTAATTGTTACTTCTAGCTCTAAAACATTGTTACCATTAAGTCTAAATTTCATATGTTTTATAACAGATGAAGCTTTTTTAAGAACTTCAAAATCATCCTCACCATCAACTAAAACATTTACATACATAACACCGTGAGCGTGACCAGATATATCTAAAGTAAATTCAATCTTTTTATCTTCTAAAACAGAGTTTAATTTAATCTCTCTTTTATATTGAGACCAATTATTAAAATTAGATAATAATTTCTATAGATTTTTTTATTTATTGTCTTACTCTTGCATCTTTAACGGCGGTATCAACTTCAATGATAGCGTCATAATTTAATATTAAATTGATGTTATAAGCACCAGGTGTTGCAGTTGAACCAATATTAATATTTAATGTTAAGTTTGAGTTATTAGTAGATACGCCAGTTAGGATTGCCTTTTCTGCTGGAATATGTAATTTTTCAAGAGGTATACCAATCCAAAATTTAGCAGGGACATTATAACTTGTTTGAGTTGCACCAGCTCTAGAAAATTCCCCAGAGTTTACAGATAAAGAATTATTTTTATCATTAATATTTCCAGACGCACGTCTTAATTCTTGTATGATATATGCTTTGTTATTTACTACACTTAACGGCCTTTGCGGATAGGTTTGACCCGCGATCATTAATGAATAATCTCCACCGCCGCTGGTTACGTCATACGAGTCACCCCACTTATTATTACTGTTAGCGAAGTTTCCTCCAAAATTTACATATGCTGCTTTTACTGATGCATATTTTTGGTTATATACTAAAGAAGCAGAACCAGAAACCCCAGCAGCGAGAGCAGCAGAAGAGTTAGCGAAAGACCAACATTTGAGATATACTTTTGGCATAGCTAACACAGCCAACTCAACCGACCGACCAAAATCAAGCATATTGTAACATAACTCAACATTTTTTAATATAATTGATACTGGAACACCAGTTATACCAGTTCCCGATGTGAACATATTGTTTAATGCGTCCATAGTTAATTGTACGCTAATTTGAGGCATACAGAACGCAGGTATTAATTTAGCACTTGATGATAATAGACCCATTAATGGAGCACTAAATGTTCCACTTTCTCCAGTAGCGCCAGATAATAATCGACCATCTAATTCTTCAATAGATGTTATAGACGCGTTATTTACGTATCCATATCCTGCTTGAACACCATATTTTTGAGATACATCCATTTGAGTATTTACGAATAGGTTAGCAACTTGGTTATATTGGTTGATGCTTTCAACTACTTGAGATCCAATGAGGGTTTCAAGTCTAATAAATGGTGTATATACTGGTGTCCCAATCATTTGTAGAGCGGCAGTAGTGCTTACAATTGTATAGGCATATCTTAAGGTAATTGATGTTGGGTCAATAAATCCCCTATTTTGAAAATCAAATTTAATGACGGAACCAGGCTCATAAGAACCAGCACCAGTAGATGGAACGAGAGTAACTTCATAATTAGTACATTCAGGTAATTCACTAATAGATTGTGAATAGTCAAGTTGATTTGGAAGGGCCATTTGTATTATATATTATTAAATTAGATAATTATTTTTCTAATAATTTTAATTCTTCTTCATCTTTTGATAATTCTAAAGGTTTATTTATTTCTTCCTCATTTGTTATTTCTAAAGGTTTATTTATTGAATTATCCATTCTTGTTATATCTCTAATAGTTTTCATATCTCTTTCTATATCTACTCTTTCATTTGATAAACTTATTGTGATAGTCCAATCTATATTATTAAAGTCTAAATAGTTATTATTCTCGTCTAATAACTGAATATCTATTCTATCTATTACTGATTGTTTTAAAATATTATTATTTAAGTCATTTTGATTAGTATATGATATCATTCCAAACGCGGGCTGGTCTGCAGGTATTGTGCATATTGTATCTGAATAATTATTATTAACAGATGAGAAAGCAGTTATACTTAGCGACGTACTTTTTACTGATATTTTTTTAACTCCTAATAAATTCAATGGATAAGGAAAATTAATAATAGTTCCAGAAGGACTACCAGCAACAATAAGATTAGTTGGACCAATTCCAAATATTTCATAACTACTTGATTTTGATGATGAATACACGACTAAATCACGATTGGCTACAGTAGTTGAGAAAGATAATTTACCAGTAGAACTATTAATTGAAAAAACTAAATTATTAATTAAAACTTGTGAGTTCATATAAGTTAAAAGTGTATTAGCATCATAATTACCAACGGGGATAACAACAGTTTCAATTATACCCAAATTAACATAACTAAATATATTATTGTTAGCAGTAATAATATAAAAAGAAACAGGAATTTGAGCATTTAAAATACTTAAGGAAGTTCTTATAATATCTGCATTATCTTTTAGTAGTCCTATAAAATTAAATTGGACGTTTGATTTGGCACTACCATTTATAAATGACGATGCATATTTACTATTGAGTGTTAAAAGATAATTGTCTAAATAAACCATCTATAATATAATAATATAATTTTTTTTATATTATAATAATATAATACCGAAATGACCGATTTAATTAGACAGCAAAAAAAAGAAGCAATAGAAAAATTAAATAAAGAATTGGATGAGCTAAAAATGGATGAACTAAAAAAAGAACCAGAAGAAGCACAGGAAACAAATGAAGATGAAGAAACAGACTTGATGCAGGCGCATAGCGCCTCTCATCAACCACCAAAATTAGAGAAACCTAAACGACCCAGAAGCGAGAAACAAGTAAAACAATTTGAATTAGTAAGACAGCGTAAAATGGCAGAGGCAGAAAAGAGACGTATTAAAAGAGAAGCAGACGACAAAGAAGCAAAGGAACAATTAGAAAAACAATTAATAGAGAAAGCAATCAAACTAAAGAAGAAACAGATAAGCAGAATGAAAGTAATAGAGCAGCTAAGCGATGAAGATACAGAGAAAGCACCAATAAAAGCAATAGCTAAACAAAAACCAATAACAATTGTTAAAGCCCCAGTAGT
Organism: Ophiocytium majus; assembly: GCA_032358315.1. NCBI lineage: Eukaryota > Xanthophyceae > Mischococcales > Ophiocytiaceae > Ophiocytium > Ophiocytium majus. The sequence goes on from JAULBY010052871.1 coordinate 3,133, forward strand.
TATAGACCCTTACGAGGCATTTAGACAAAAATTTAAAATTATTAAATAATTATCTTACATTAATAATATATAAGAACACACTATGGTTAAACGACAAACAATTAAAAAAGAGCCCAAGATGAAACAAAAGCAAAAACAACAGCAGAATGTAGTAGTCAATATAGGAACAGCAAAGCCACCACCAAAAAAGAGAAAGCCAAGACAAACTAAACCAAAACCAGATGACAAGCCACCAGCATACGTTCATCAAGGTATTATTACAAGAGGCCCAACTACATTTTATCAACAACCCCAACCAGTTCCACAACCAATTCAACAACCACAAACACAAACACAAACAATAAATGAAATATTTAGAGCAATCCAACAGCAACAACAAACAAACATACCAGCAGCACCAACTATAGGAGGAACACTACTTAATCCAGCACCAGCATCAACTAACCTATTAATAGTCCCGCCAGTAGTTGTAGAAGCACCAGTTAAACAAGAAAATGATTTAGAAAAGGTTAGAAAAGCTAGAGTACAGAAATTTCAAAAACCAATAGAAGCAAGTCTAAAAACGCCTACATCAAATTCATTACTTCAAACAGTTTTTAATAAAGAACCACTAGGACAAGAGGACGAAGCATATCAAAGTTTTCAACAAATACGCGATTTAACAGCACAATTCAGAGATGCAGAAAGAAGAGAACCAAATACATCACTATTAGGAGAAATAAAAGCAGAACCCAAATTTACAGCAGCAATAAATTTAGATCCAGTTCAACAAATAGCTACAGAAGAAACGGTAAAACCAAATTTATCACTACAGTCATCAGAATTATTAGCTACACCAAAAACAAGAGGACTTGGTTTAAATTTCGCAGGTGCATTTAGAAGTTTAGTTAGAGAGCACAAACAAAATGAAGCATTATATAAATTAGCGAAAGAGGAAAAATGGCCAGAAATAAATATTACACAAGAAGATTTAAGAAGACAAAGATTAAAAAAATTAGAACCACTTCCACCAAAGGAACCATTTTTTAAATCAGAAGAAGCACCATTATCGCTATTAAATGTCATAGAACAATCAAATGAAGGAGGGGATATATTACAAGGAGGGGACGTACCAATGTATGATGAACCAAGAATGGCATTTTCATTCCCAGCAGCAGCAGAAGAAGAGAAGTTTGAAGGGATAACAGAACTAAATTTAGAAGACCAAACCCCACCAGAATTACCAGTTCCACCGCCAATATACGAAGGAGGAGAATTTTTACCAGCTATAGTTCAACCACCACAAGAAGAACCAGTTTTAAAACAATTATTAGCACCAACAGCACAACCAAGTTTAGCCGCAGCAGTAAGAGCGCCAGACGAATATACAACAGAAAGATTAGTTGAAGGAAAAAAAGATGGAATACCAGCAGCAGAAGCAAGAGACGTTGTTCAAGGCAATCCAACAGAAAGATTGAGAGCATTAGCAAGAGAGCTTGGAGTAACTATTAGCAGAGATGGACGCTATTTTAAAGCAGGTGAAATTGAAAGAAGAATAAAAGTAAAAATGGGAGAAGATTACGTTATACCAGATTTCAAAGCAGATGCTAAGAAACCAGGACCAAGAGCAAAAGTAGTTAAAGCCGTTAAAGTAAATGAAGATGAATTAGTTCTTGAAGAAGCATAAATTATTTTCTTTTATTATATTATAAATGATACATATAAAATATAATAAAAAACCTAATCTACCAGTGTGTGAAATGAGCTGCGACAAACCTTTACACCCTAAACTAAATAAATATGATTTAACAAAATTTCTTAACTGTCATTCTACCAACCTAATAGTTGGACGGCCAGGAAGTGGAAAAACAAATTTACTATACCAACTAATGAAAAGTATAATGAACCGTTGTTTTGATAAGATTTATATATTCCAACCAGAAAAATCACGGCATTCTATGAAAGATAAAATATTTGACCAATTACCAGAAGAACAAAAATTTAATGAGCTTACAGTAGAAAATTTAGAATATATAAAAGATGAAATAGCAAATGACGATGAAGATAATAATACGTGTATAATTTTTGATGATATGGGCGCATATCTAAAGAACAACGAAACAAAGAAGTTATTAAAAGAATTTATAATGAATAGACGGCATCTTCACGTTAGTATATTTTTTATAGTTCAAACTTATCTATCAGTAGAAAAGGATATAAGAAAATTATTTAGTAATGCTTTTATATTCAGATGTGCTAAACACGAGATGGAAACTATAGCAGATGAACTAATAGAACAAAAGAAAGAATACATTAATGAGATAGTGAAAGTAGTATATAATAAGCCATATGAATATTTATTTATTAATACAGATAGCCAAAGATTATTTAAGGGATTTGATGAACTTATAATTGAATAATAGAATAAAAAAATATCTAATATAAGATTATAATGGGAAAATCTTACACAATAGTTTTTAATAGTATCATCGCTCCAAATTCAGTTATTGGTGAAGTCTTCAACTATGACTGGGGACAACTTCCAAATGTCCCTTATAAGGTTTCATTTACACTTGTTAGCACAATAGATACCAATGCAAATACTACAATAGCGCTTGTCTATATAGATTTATCACAACAATGCGCAATAATGGCATCCCCTACAGGGCAAAATGGATTAAAAAATAATTATTTAGGTTTCTTAAGAACTTCTGGAACTGGTGCAAACAATTATTTATATGCAGATACAACAACCAACCCACCTATTTATTTAAATGGACGACCAAATAATAATAATGTTTTTGTTGAAATCCATACAAATCAAGCGGGAGGAATGACAAATTACTCGCCTACCGCGTGGGAATATATATTAACTTTAAATTTAGAAGAATGTTAAATAAATAAAAATATCTAATCTAATATTAAATGAGTAATACAAACGGGCAAGTATCATTTGTTAAATCAATGAATGGAATATTGAGCTTTAATACTGGAAGCGGGACGATAATAGAAGGTGATACAATAACAACAGATACACTAATTTGTACAACGTTTGAAACGGATAATTTAAACACTAACAATATTCAAGGAACAACGCCATCAAGCAACATAACACTTTATACTAATTCAACTGGCAATATAAATATAGGTTCAGCAAATTCTTTAAATTATGTTGATGGCCCCCTCTATGTTAATAATAAAATAGTCGTGAATACAATTGAAGCAAATACTGTTACTGCGTGTAATTTATTCAATAATGCAACAACAAATAATATATTTATAGGATCGGGTATAACAAATGGAAATATCATTATTGGAAATCATAGCACTGCAGGGTCAGTTGGAGATGTAGCTTTAAGAACATTGAGCAATTTAAATTTGGGCAATAATGCTGCAAATGTTAATATGGGGATAAATATGACAACTGGACAAATAACAATAGGAACAGCTACAACGCCTATAATTGGGCAATATGTATGCACCGCGTCAAATCATTTAGCTAATAAAGGTTATGTAGATAGTATTATAGTGGCAAATTTACTTCCATTAACTAATATTTGGACTGGAACATCTAACACATACAATAATAAAATAGTCCTAAATGCAATTGAAGCGTTAAGTGCTGGGGCTACTGTTGATTTGTTTCCTAATTTAACAACTGGGCTAATTAACATTGGAGTTAATGCAACGACAACTGGGGCAATTAATATTGGAAACGCGTCAGTAACTGGAAGTTTTTCTGTATCACAAGGAACTATAAATTTAAATCCTAAAACAACTCTAAATATGGCAAATCAAATTGGGGCTGGAACTGTTAATATATGTAATTCAAATATCTATGCTGGAACTATCAATTTGGCGGCTACGGCTCATACTTCTGGAACAGCAAATACATTAAATATTGGCTCTTCTACTTCTAATATAAATATCGGTGCTCCATTAAATCCAAACTATGCATATAATGCTACAACAGGGGCGGGGACAACATCTTCTATTGGATATATCTATACTGGAACAATAACAACAGCAATTACAATTTTGACGACGCAAACTACATTATTAAATATACAAATATCAGATACGGGTGTTTATCTAATTAATGTTAATTTAGTTCTCAATAATAATAACTCTACTGTTCAAACAGGTCAAAGATTAAGAACATATTTAGGTTGGGGAACAGTAAATAATAATGGTAATAATGTTTTTGGAATTAATCATAACGATTTAGCGTGGAATGGAACAATAGCGACGGGATCAACAACAACACTATCATTTAGTACGGTGTATTCATTACCTATAGTATCGCCCCCAAATAATAATTATTTGTGTCTTTCAGCAATTGAAACTGGGTCTGCTTATAGTGTAAATACAAATGGGACAGTTATGCAAGTTGTAAGAATAGCGTAAATTAAATTTATTATCTTCTATTAATATATAATGGAAGAAACTAAATTAAAAAGTTTTATAGAAAAATTAAGTTTAAAACAACTTGATGAACTACAAAATCGTATAAATATTAGGAGGGCGGCATTAACTAAGACAAACCCCGAACAAGAAGAGATTATTAGACTATTTAGGCCAAGATATGAAATAAATGATAAATTGGAGATAGTAAAATAAGTCCTTAAAGTCGTCATAAATTATAGTATAAAACGAGTTTAAGGAGTAAGATTAGTATATTCAATTTCACTAATCAAACATATCTTTATCTAAATTACCCATATATTCTTTATTAATAAATTTAATACTCGCGTTAATCCCTAATAAATTATTATATTTGGTGTCATAATTAAAATGATTTGGATTAGAAATTTTATTTAAATCAATATGTTCTTTTAAATATTCTAGATTAAATGCATATGTATAAAATTTTGTTTTATTTTGCATTATTTGTTTGCTATTTATAATTTTTGTATCAGTGATACTTTTAATCATTTGTATATAAACTGGCTTAAATTCAAATAATGTTTTTGGCTTTTCTTTAGTATATCTAAAAACCTTTTTAATGTGTTCCCATTCTGGATCTGTTATATTGACTTCATTGTTATTAGTGTAATTTAAGTTATCCAAAGTTAAATTATATTTATTTTGTAGATTTCTAAATATTGAAATTTTATTATATACGTTATCAAATTGTTTGACTTTAAAATTCTTTTCTCCTGCTATTGCGAGTTTTACTTGAATATATTGGTCAGTTTTAAAAAATCTAATAACATTTAAATGTGTAGTTAATATATGAGGGTTCATTAGGTATTCTTTATAACTATTTAAAATTTCATCGTTGTTTATAGGTAAGTTTAATAATTCTATTCTATCTAAAATGACTTTGTATTTATCATCATTACGATTAGAGGAATTTAGGAAATCATTAAAAAAGTTATCATCAATATCAGTTCGTAAGTCAGTCATTTCTAATTTTATTTCTGGATCTATTTTTGATTTCTCTCCTTTGCTATCAAGAATGAATTTATTTTGTTTGAGTATTTCTTCAAAATGCGCTAACTTGTTTGTATTGTATGTGTCTTTAACATATTCATTATAACAAAACAAATTAAAAAATGTATTATTAGACATTTTAATATTGTCATCTTCATCAACGTATAAACTCATCTCAGTTAATAAATCATTAGTAATAACCATAGAGTTGTATTTTTCTTTTACTTCATCTAAATTATTATACTTTGGTTCTAATGGAGAACAGGAACTAAAATAAAATAATTCTTTAATATTTCTAGTACGGGTTGTTTGTTGAAATGAACCACTTGGTAGAATTGATTGTCCCTTAATATAAATAAATACGTCTTGCTTAGTTTCAATATTGAAATCTATGGCAGTTGTAATAGCAGGACTGAAAAATAAAAATTTATTTCTAAATTGCTCGTTAGCATCATATATATTAAATTTATGATTAGCAGTAAATAAACAGAACATATCTTTGTTTTCTGATTGTTCGTAAAAGTAATAAAAGTATTCTTCAACAATAGTGCAGCTATCACAACCAAAGAAGAAGGGCTCATTATTTTTTATACGACGTTCTAGTTCGACTTTAAAATCATTTTCATCTTTAAGGCGATGCGCATTTATACCATCATATTTTTTAAAGTCATTCTTAATAAAAAAGTAATCTTGTCGTGCTTTTAGAAATGTAAATACACTATCAGATATAAGAGCATCAGCTACGATAACTTTATGGGCGTTCTTAACAATACGCATAAGTAAGCTATATATTTTTTTTAAATCGTGATGTAATGTTTCATTGTGTGTTAAGTGTTCTATGAATGAATTAATCTCATCAATAAAAACGATATAATTTTTAAAATCATCGTCTTTTAAATCCTTCATCATTAATAAGCTATTGATGCATACGATGAAATGTTTATTTTTAACTAATCCATTTGAATATGAAAACATTTTAATATTTTTGTTGTTGAAACTTTTAATATGTTGATCCCCTAAGGTAATACGGCTAATTATGGATAATATATTTAAACTTTTGTTATCTTCTAAATATTTGCTAATGTGTTCTGCTATTGCTGTTGTCTTTCCTGTTCCCGTACAAGATTGAATAATAACTGTTTCATTTTTTAAAAAGTCATCATATGTAAATTTAGCTTTGTTATCATTTGCATCATATAAATATTTATTATTCATTTGTTTCATTTTCTTTTGTTCTATAATAGGAGTATAGATTTTAAATAAGTTAAAATTCGTTAATTGAATTAAATATTGGATATCAAATAATATTTTCTTTGTGCTCTTCCATATTGATAAATTCTTTCTATAGTTGTATTGCTTTGATTGTTTAGACCAATTATCCCATATTTCGTATTTATCTTGTCCTTTTAAAATATTTGTAATAATTATCCATTTGCTATAGTCATCTAAATATAATTTTGGTAATAAATCTAACATTTGTTTAATTTGTTCGTCTGTTGCGTATGTTTTTTTAATTTCATATTCTTTAATTGGTTTCTCTTCTACATTATCTTTTAAAGTTGCTACTACTGAGTTTGGCTGTTCAATTGCTAAAACGAAATCCATCATTGAACCGTTTATAATTGTATGTGCTAAAGGTTTTTCTTTGTTTGTTTGGTTTGGTAATCTAAAAAATCTGTTATTTTGATAAACTGCTAAATCTATGTAATCAAATCTTTCTTTAATCCTTTTAGCCATTCCTAATTGTGTTGCTAATGTTGCTCTTATACGAGGAATGACGATATGAAATGATAATGTTTCCTTTTTGCTTAATGTATATTTAATATCTGTTATATCATAATGGCTAAGTTTGCTTAAAAGTTCTATAAAATCATAGATTAAAAAATCTTCATCTAATGGAATTTTATCAATGTCATAAAATAAATTGTATTCTGTATTATCCATTAGTAATTCGTGATATCCTTTGTCATTAGTTAATGCTTCCATTATTTCGTTTTTATCACCAGTTATAACGATTTTTGGATCATCTCTTTTAGTTTTGTAGTTTTTCAAAGTAAATATTTTATACATTTTTTTCTTATATATATATTACTATATATTTTTATTTATTTAAATTAAAAATAAATAAAAATAATTAAATTAATTTCCAAATTCTTTGAATGCTTCTTCTTCCGTCATAACATAGCCGACTTCACTATTTCCTGCGGCATTTTTATGGTGTTCCATTCTCGCAGTTTTTTCATCTTTTGACATACACGGGAAACTCTCAATCAAAATAATTTTGCAGTTTTCTACACCGTATCTATCAAACAGTTCAAAAACCATTTGAAATTTCATTTTACCTTCTTTGAATTTTTTAAAATCGTTTTTATGTTGTTGTAATCGTTGTGATAGGTAATTTTTAGCCGTAGCATCAATATAAACCTTATCTCCAGAATTTGAAATAATTTTATAAATTTTTGTTTTTGTGTAATCAACCATTTCTATATAACTTACTATAATATATTTATTTTAGTTTTATATAATTTTATTTATTTAATTAATTAATTAAAAATAGTAGAAGGTAAATATATATAAGAAATTGGAGATAGTAAATGTACTCCTCAAAGTCGTTTTATACTATAATTTATGCCGACTTTGAGGACTGAGATTAGTATCTTCAATTTCCCAAATTAATTTTTTAGAATTTTTTATATATTTTTACCATTTTATTTTTTTTAGTAAAATTGGAATTAGTAATTTCACTCCTTAAACTCGTTTTATACTATAATTTATGCCGACTTTAAGGAGTATAATAGGTATCTTCAATTTTAAAATAAATAATTTTGTCGTTGTTTTTAATGGTAATTTTTGGACTAGTCATAACCGCGACGAGTGAGTAAGCCGCCATAGGCTATCATTTGATGACATTTAAAAATTGGAATTGTTGAGTGGGTGGGCGCGATTTAGTAATTTTCATTATAATTTACCAAAA
>JAULBY010052882.1:0-35553 GCA_032358315.1 Ophiocytium majus
CGGCGGCTGCGGCCGCCGGCGTCGCTTTCGGGCCCGCTTTCGTCGCCGCTTTCGCAGCCGCTGTCGGCGCCGCTTTCGCTGTCGCTTTCGCTTTCGCTGTTGCTGCGCGCGGCTGCGGCGCCGCCGCCCCTGCCCCACCTGCTGCCGCCGCCGCCGCTGCTGTCGCTAGCGCTGCTGCCGCCCCTGCCGCCGCCGCCGCCGTTTCTGCGCTGGGCTGCGGGGTCGATGGAGACTGGTGGGCCGCCGAGGCGGTACGTGGCGCGCGAAAGCGCTTTCCCCTCTCTGCAGACCGTTACTTGGAACAGTCCCGAGGCGCGGCAGTGGCGCACGAGGTGGAACAGGCGGTCGGTCGCGCACACATCCGCTGCTAGCGCCACCTGCTCAGCAGCAGCGGTGCGCGGCAGAATGGCGGCAGAAGGAAGGTGGCAGAATGGCGGCAGAGGATGAGTGGTGGTGGTGACAGTGGTGAGGGAGGGGGGGGGGGTATGAATAAATGCTGGTGCATAGTGGAAGGTGCAAGTTCTGGGGACCGAGGAGCGCTGGTGGTGGTGCAAGGTGGTGGGTGTGTCCACCCTGGTGGTTGGTTAAATAAGACGTGTTGGGGCGTTGTGGTGTGAAGTGAAATTTGCTGAAGTAGGCAGCGGTTGTGTGGTTAGCCGTGCCAGGCAGCCTCGCTGCACCAGCAACATACGCGGCTACTGAGCCAACAGGGGGCCGGCACAACTTTGCGGTCCGCAGAACGACGCAGCAGCAGTGCCGCCAACAATACAAAACATGGCTGCAATGCTGGTACTGGCTTGCCTGGTTGGCAATGAACACACGGGGAAGATGGTGCTGTTGGCGGTCGGGGTGTGCCAGCGCGCGCATGCAGACGTGCCGTCAACCGCCCTAACGGCAACTTGCGGAGGTTGGGTGCATCGACACACCTCCTTGCTGCCTTACGCAAATGTGACCGCCAACGCGAGGCTAGCCCATCAACCTACTAGGTGGGTTATAGACGCGCTGCAGGCGCCACGGCTGCTGGTGCCGTGGTGCCGCGGCGGTGACCCCCCACCCCACCGGAGCAATTCAAACGACCTGTCGGCTGCTTCAACAGGGTGTGCGGCAGAGCCGCGAGCGGCAAGCAAGCGCACGGGGATGGGCTCTCTCACCTGCTGCTCGCTGAGTCCGCTGAACAGCAGCATCTCCCCCAAGTTGACGGTCCGAACTCTCAGCCACACGCCGCTAAAGTCGGGCCTGGCGGCGGGCAGGGGGCACCCTTCCGCTGACACCTGCCCATCGCATTCCGGTCCCCCGCAGTGGAACACGCAGGGCGCCGGTGCCCCCCCCTGCCCCCGCTGCTCGCCCCAGCTGCCCCCCCGCGGCCTCTTAACCCCCCTCAGAAAGTCTTGGGGGGACAGAGTGCCGGACTCGGGCTGCAGGCGCAGTCGAGGCTGCTGCTGGGGTTGTGACCACAGCAATGCATCCCAGCAGGCGGCTCTGCTGTGAGCAGGCACGGGGGCATCCAGAGGCGCGCGGGGCCGGGCTGGGCCGCCGCCGCCGCCGCAGTCCCCCGGGAAAGCGTCCTCGTGTGGGGAGGGCAGCCGCCTCTTCTTAAAGCCCAGCAGTATGCTGGCGACATCCATGGTGGTGTGGTCGGCAGCCTCGGCAGCCGCCGCGATCAAGTCGAGGCGGCCCACGGCATGCTCCTCAACCTTCATGCTGCTCCTGTTGCTGCGGGCGCCACACACCAGCCGCTGTTCCGCCGCCAACCCGCACTCCCTTCCTGTATCGCCGTGCCCACGCCGCCAGCACCCCCTCGCCACCCCCCCTCGGCTCTCTCTCCCGCTGTGCTGCTGTCACCACCAGTGCTACTGGTTGCGTCAATGGAACTCGAGCTCGGTCCTGCGAGCAGTCAATTGCAAGCCTCGTGCTGCCACAACCTCACGCGTGCATTAAGACGAACGGGTGCGCAGCTACTCAGCCCCCCCCCCCCGCTGCTGCGCTCTGCTGCGGCCAGCCCGCCACCCGTTGCACCACTTGCAGACCCCCCACTGTGTGTGTGTGTGCGCAACAGTGTCCACAACTCAGGACTGCCGCGCGACTCGTCGGCTCTTTCGTGGATCGGTTTCACGTCCTGATGATGGATAGTTGGTGCCCAGCGGCGTTGCGGCAGCTGCGAACTGCTGCCACACGCCACACCCGCCGTCACCGCCGCATCCCCTGCTGTCGTGGCTGCTACTGCTGCCGCGAGGGGGGGGGGGGGGCGGCGACAGCACCGGTGTGTGTGTGTGTGCACGCACGGTCTTCAGCAGTCTGCGCAGAAGAGAGAAGCATGCACCGAACCCGCTTTCAGTCAGCGCCACGGTGCAACTCGTCTGCTGGACACACGCGCAACAGCGCAACGGATGAGTGTGCCTTGTCTGTGTGGCTGTCACTCACGCGCCTGCATCAAGGCGACGCGGCGTGCGCATACCGCGACCACCGCCCGCACCATACAGACGCCATCACACCAAGGGCCATCGCTTTTTTTAAAATTCAGCAGCGGAAACATCACAGCAGCCACCCACACCGTTGCCCGCAGCGACACTGAGACCACAGAGTACGCACGACAATTACCACGGTGAGAGCGCCCAGCAGCGACGCTTGCCGTGCGAGCGGGACCGCCTGCCGTGACCTCTCTCTCAAGCAGCCAAGGCCTGAGCCGCCAAAGGAGCAGCACAGGGGCGTAACAACAACCTGACACAAGCTCTCGGCTTAGCTGCCCCCTCGCTTCCAGCCAGCAGCGCCAGCCTCCAAGGCTCTGCCTGCAGCAGCAGTGCCGCAGCACCCCGCCGCCACAGCAACGAAAACAAGGCTACTACAAAAGTGCGGTGATGATACTGTGGGGTAGTCACACAGCCGGCCGGCTCATGGGCCGACGGGCGACGCCGCTGCTGCCGCAGCACCAACCGCACCACCACTGCTGGCACCAGCTGCAGCAGCGGCGGCAGCGGCGTCAACAGCAGCAGCAGCAGGCTGTGCCTCAATGACACTTGGCGGCGCTGCGGCTGCAGCACCAACCGCACCACTGCCGGCACCAGCTGCAGCAGCGGCGGCAGCGGCGTCAGCAGCAGCAGCCGCAGGCTGTGCCTCAATAATACTCGGCGGCGCTGCGGCTGCAGCGGCGGCAGCGGTGCTGCTGCTGGCAAAGCCTGGGGAGAGGGGGGTGTCGAGGGAGGCGTCCGCCATGTGCAAGGGAAAAGGGCTGGTGGAATCAAGGTGGGAAAGTAGTTCTCCGCTTGGCGACAACTGCAGGCGCACGCGGCACGGCGCAGCAGTGACACCGGCACCAAGTGCATACAGATGTCAGGCAGCGGTACCATGTATGGGTGCGGTGCAGTGCGCAGCACTCTTTTGATGCATGCATGTACACTTCAAAGTATATATTTTCGCACTTCTAGGGTGACAGGGATTGACAACGCATGCGCTATGCGCCCTGCAAGTAGGCACGCTGGTAGCTTTATTTATTTGCACTTGTGGGCGTGCAAGAGCCATGTCATGTATGCCAGCACGGCCACTGGGTGTTAAGGCAAATGCATGGCAAAGTATGTGTTCGAACAAAGAAAGGGCTAGCGGGTGCCAGCAGACTACCTAGGGCTCGACCTGCCAGGGCAGGTCACCCGCCAGGGTGCCATGCGCCCCCCCCCGCCCACACCAGCACCCGCCCCGCACCCCCCCGGCGTCGTCATGTACACAAGCACGCGCGGAGAGAGCGCTTCACTAGTACTGCAAAGTATGAGTATGTTATACGTGCAGTGCGTCATGGTCGGGCCCCGTGACAGGGCGCAGCGCAGCAGGTGCCCGGCCTGTGCAGCTTATGGTGAAGAAAAAAATGTGTGTGCATGATCATGGACCAGTCACACAGTCCACACACAGCACCTTGGCACTTCTGTGATGCACAGGTGAAACTAGTGCCAGACACACCTTGCCTGCAGACGAGAAGTTAGGCGGCAAGGTTTTCCGGCCCTAACTCAAGCACATTGGCACAAAAACAAAAAATGGTAGATCTATAGACATCATTTATCTGGTGCTGCATGCTTCCCGCCCCTGGTCGGCACCTTGTCACTGTACACTTGAGCACATCACCTACCTGCCACAAACTACAGTAGTACCTACTTGAGTACGTAGCAGGTAAAGTGGTGCCATGTGTGGGGACTTGACACTGCGACGTCATCTAGTCCAGTGGACCAGTTCCGGCTGCCATCAGTGGGCCCATCTCCCAGGGTCAAAGCCTGGCTCCTCGGCTCATAAGTAGTACGGGTCAGGGCATATAACAGATGTTATACACTTTAGATACTTCAAAGTACTACCGGAGTACATATTCAAGAAGTATTTATAGTATATATTGTTTAAGTATACCCACAGGATACCGCGTATTTGTGCGCCCCAAAACGCCATGTACGACATCTATGCCACATATGTATGTATTTTATACAGATGTTCACATATGAAAACTACAGAGGTACATTCAATGCTGTAATTACATACCGGTACATGGAAGTACTATGAAGTACGTTGAAAGGCATACAATGATATACGAGTATATGAGAAAATGCTTCACAAGTACGTTTCGTATTTCTGATAGCGGTGAGCCATCACCAGTCACAACTTGTGCACAAAATATGCACCAGCACTCCACGCGCACACCAGAAAAGCACTGACGCCTACCCCACTACTTGCGTGGACGCTGCGTCACTGCTAAGAGCGTGTGCCGCTATGCAAGGAACCTATATGTATGCCTTCGCTACGAACACTTCCGCTATCATAACCTGCTTAGAGTTGAAAGGGAAGCTCTAAATTTGTGCATTTTTAGCGTAGCAGTGTGAGCGCAGCACAACGTGCTGTTGCACATGGGTGCAGCCGTAGCTGGTGTCAGGTGGAAGGCGGGATAGGGTACAGACCATCATGAGCTGACTACGCTGCCGGCTGCCCCACAATACACACCAGTGTGTAGTATATGTGCAAGTAATTGTTAGTGTTCACTACATGCATTACTTCAAAACTACATTATGCTTCAAGAATGTGATGTCAGAAAATATTTTTAGAACACTTCAAGTACCATCACAAACGCTTCAAGAAGCGATTTACAGTACTGCTTCTGTAGAGGCATGATACAGAGTAGTATCGCCCTGTTCCGAAGTAGTACGCAGGTGGGAAGCTTTTTAGGATTTTATTGATTGTGCAGCTGCCAAAGTACCTTATCCGCCACCTCCTTTGCATGTCAGCCATAGCACGTGCTAGGTTGGTTACGTAAATACCAGAAGTGTACTTCTGAAGCAGTTGTGTCAGCGCCTCCCGAGAAGTCGCCCCCCCAACTTATTTTGTCCCTCGCAATGCTTCCGCCTGGGAAGCTACTTCGGAACAGGGCGGTAATGACAAGGAACCATGCACGCACTGTGTCCTGCTACAGCCGAACCTCTACTTCAACAATAACCTCAACTTGCACGAGCGTCCAACCGCCACGCCAAGTCTAGTCTTTTCCTTGTGCATGACCATGATGGTCAGGCAGACGGCCTTCACATACGTGTAGCAGGTACTTCAGTTGGGCATGGGATAAGGTCCCTTTGGACATGAGGGCTGTAGTCCACTAGCAATGCTGTACAGTGGCAACATGCTGGGCTTGCATTGGGGTGCACTTCAGAAGTATAATGGTGTCCGTCACGGTCTTGCTGCCTAGCAACCGCATGCTCGGTCATGCTCTGTCCAGTCACGCACTTCATGTGCACAAAGCTTTCCGCGCCCACAGCAAAGTTCAATAGAAATCTCTCGCTGCTACTGTGACCAAAGTACTTCAGCAGTCTGCAGCTGTCATGCCCTAAGGGGCCCACTGGAGCCCCACGGGTAGAGTTAGGACCGTGGAGCAACAGCTGGCTATCACGGTATGTGGCTGGTGTTCACGCTATTTCACGGTATTTGAAGTTATGAGTACTTGGTTGTTGAAGTTGGTCTGACAAGTCAACGGTGCACATGACAACACTGGTGCATTGAAGCCTCCCTCATGGTCTGCATTAGTAGCATGAAAACGCACAATGCACCTGTTTTTGCAACGGCTGTTGTGCAGCAACAAATGCAGTTGTACTTGAAGCAGCGGCATGCCTACTGCACAGTGCCGCACCTGCGCTGCTTACTGTTGTGCAAGAAAAAGGGAGCTGCGCCTGCAGCGTGCTGTGTCAGCACTGGATTGGAAGTACAACGTGCACTTGCAGTGTACAGTGAGTGAGGGGTAGTGCGAGAGACCTTGTAAGGCCCCACCACACACCTGCCTTGAACGAAGCGGGCGCTTCCTATTTGTACACATGCTGATAAACACAATACTGCTAGTATACTGTCAACAGATACAATGAGCTCATGTGCGCCGTGGCAGCCCGCCCTTATGCAGAGTTGCGCCAACCCAAACACCTCAAATGACACGCGTGATGCACCACGCCCACACACGTTTACACACGTGCGCCACGTTACAAGTCCGTGCACACGCGCTGTCACTGCGCACCTGCACAGGTATGGTGTTATGCCTGCTGCGTACGCGCCGCAGCAAAATAGTACTGTTCACATTCTCGCTACAACTTCCAAATGATACCCTGCACACAAGTGTTCTTGCCTCTGTGCGCACCCCACCTGCCGGGCAGCAGACATCGTCCGCTGTCTCCACAATCTGCTTGTACTCCCGCCCGCAGGGCATCTGCCCTATGCCGCAGTTCAGCGGCCGCGCGCACAGCGTCCCGTAGTGCAGCGACTTCGGGTCTGCCCGGCACTCCGCCCCCAGCTGGCAACACCGCTTCTGAACCGTCTGCCCAAACAGCGTGAGCGCGTATGTCTCGCTCGAGCACGCCACGCTGCCGTCGGGGCACTGCTTGAAGGGGGCGCACGCGGTGCCGAAGCTTCCGCCCGTCGAAATAAGGGCCGCCCTGCAGGTTGTGCCGCTCGCCAGGGGGCAGCACATGGTGTAGGGGGTCACCTGGGTGGGGTGGTACTCATCGATGCTCGGCACCCACCGCGCCCCGCACAACTCATCCGCGCTCTCGCATCCCAGGAGCTTCGCAGCTTCATCAGCCGCGTCCTCACTTGGCGGTAGCCTCCGCCGCCGCTGATCCGGCGACTGCTCCGGTGCCCCAACCACGCAGGGTGGCCCACCGCACGGCTTGCCTGACGCCAGGATGGCGGCCTGACAGCACGCCGCCGCGCTGCCACTGAACCGCCGTCCGCAGCTCTCCCCTCCGCACGTGCCGCAGCTGCCAGCAAGAAGCAAGCACGGGCGGTCGCAGCGCACGGTGGTCATGTCCACGGCTCGTGTTGGCGGATGCATGCCACAGAAAAGATGCACGTCAAGAGGTTGGCGGCGCGCATGCCAAGCGCCACAACACAACACCAGCAGTGCGCTCTCGGCTGCTCCTGCAGTTGACCCCACACATGCACACCTTGGTGGGCAACAAACGGCACCATCGGTCGACAATATGCCGCCGCCACAAACGTCGGCAGCTCCGCTGGCGCCAGCCAGCAGGGCTGACAGCCCAGCTGTTGAAGCGGTGGCTGTCACCACTGCCGCCGCCACCAGGGCGGGCCGAAGCATGCTGCCCGGGTGCCCCCGCAATGCGTTGATGTTTCTCTGCAGGCAGTCAGAGCGCGCAGTCCGCCTCACGCGTACTGCAGCCAAAACCGCTGGGCTCAGGCCTGCCTTTGGAGTTGGCTGTTGAATCGAGAATAGGACTGCGGCGTCGCGGCCGTGCTGCTCCCTGCCTCGGGGGCTGCCGCAGCCTTGGCTGGCATTGAGTGTGTGTACGTTGGCTGACATGATGATTTCGCGATACCGGTTTACCGCGGTTCGTTCGCGTGAAGGGTGTGCAGCCGTGTGGAGCGTGTGGAGCGTGTGGAGGTCCGCACAGGCGGCGCAACGGTGAGAGAGAGGCGCCTCCTATCACCGCCAGCAGCAAGCAAGCATGTTCGGCAAGGGAATTCGCGCGATGGTGTGGTGGTGCGCACTGGTGCTGCTGCTGCTGCTGCTGCTGCTGCTGGGCATGTGCGGCCCAACGGCAGCTTGGCCCCGGTTTCAGAAGCCCAACCGGCCTCGTTGCCAGTTCCTGCAGGTGCCGCACGCGAGGCCTGCTGGCTGGCGGTGGCGATGCCACGGGCACACCCTGTTGCCACTGCGACGCCGAGCGGCAAGGGCACCAGCAGCAGCGGCAGGGACGGCCGCCAGAAGGTTCGAGGTGCTGGCGGGAGTGCGGGCTTCTTCTGGCGCCGCATCGGCAGCAGCTGAGTAACATGATAGCGAAGTGCCGCCGCCGCGAGGTGTCGAAGGCTGCAGAGCCTGCATCAGAGGACGCACTGGCGGGCACTGGCAGCTTGTGGGCATGGCTGGGGATGGCGGGAAGGTGGCCCTTCGACATGCTCTGGAGCGGCGCTCAAGGCGACTACGCGGTGCTCTTCCGTTTCACACGCTGGCACAGGTGAGCAGGCATTTCACCACATGCATTGACTCCTCTGCTGCTGATGCATGTGAGCTGCTCCTCGTGCTGCACGCACACATTCGGGCTAGGTGTCCTGCTTCCGTTGCGGCTGGTGCGTATGAAGTGGTATGCGCACTTATGGTGCACACACATACTGTCGCTTCATGTGCTGGGGCGTGCCAATCCGTGTCCTGCTCAGCCACTGTGTTGCACGTTGACACCATCACTGAATATTGCTCGACACATGCGCAGAGAAGCTTACACTGACGGCTGCTGCGTTCATGCCACTGCTGCTGCCGTGCCGCTGCTTATTCTTATGCGGGCACGCGAGCAAAACAGCATGGGGTCCATTTCCCAGTTGTGAACATCCTGGGCTATCTCTGGTACGGCACCGTTTCATTCAAGGTCTGCAATCTGCTGTTGGTGAGTCTCCCACACTGCTTCCTGTGTGTAGATGCAGCAAACGTATTGCAGCAATGTGATTGGTTAATGCAACGCCTGCATGCAGCTGAGCATTCATGTAATACATAGCCGATGCCACGCCTGCACACAGCTGAGCAGCGCCCTGTGCTGCTTCAGGGGTCTCCAGTATATTGAAGTACTTCTGAAGTACCTGGACATGCTGCAATGGCGCTTCCAAACTAGCACACCTGCACTCCATGTTTCTCATCCCCCCCACACACACGCGCCCTGCCTGGTGTGTTGGCAGGCGGTATTCACCTTCCTCGAAGCTCTTCGCGCCTTCTGTGTGTGCTTTCTGACAATCTGGCCTCCTGAGCCGACGGAGGAGGAGTTTGAGGCTGCAGAGCTTGCGGAGCTGAACGCGAGGCGGGCGCCATTTCACTGAACGGCACCACCCGCCAGCGAGCAGCGGCGCTGGCTTGCAGCAGGCGCGGGAGGCGGTGATGAGCGTGGCGGGCCGGTGCGGAGGAGCGTCAAGCGCTGAGATCAGTGCTGTGCGCGTGCCGCCCGCACTGCAGCACCTTGGCCGGCCAGCTGGAGGCTGTCGACATGTCACGGAGCTTCTGGGGGGGCAAGCTTCTGTCGCGAGTCCAACCCCTTCATCCCCAGCATCATCGCGTGGTCACGGTCAGGGCGCGCCGCTGGCGCCCCGAGCGCACGGCGGCAGCAGCACCGGCAGCGGCTGTCGCCGCGGCACCAGCAGGCGGCCTGGCGGGCGGAGTCACAGTCAGGGTGCTGGAGCTGCGTACCCAGGGGTACTCAGCTCCGGCAGCAGCACCAGTGGCGCAAACAGCTGGTCTGTTGCTGGTAAATGCGGAGTGTCGTGCTGTGTGCGTTGCGCCCAGCAGTGGGTGCTGCCGCCGTGGGCGCTGGAGAGGGTGCCGCCGCGCAACGCGCCAGCTGCTGGCGCGCGCAAGTGACTCAGGTGAGCTGAGGTGACACGCAGACTTTGTGTGTGACCTGGCTGGCTGCATGCGCACCAAAGTGTACGTTGAGCGCTCCTCCGGCTGCGCAACCGGTAGCTTCATGCAGTCCTGGCTGCATGGGTGTGGTAGTGCTGCTTGTCTAAGAAGGCGATCAAGCCCGGCAGACGTGTGACCACGTCACGCATGCACACCAGGCAGGTCTGCAGTCTCATGCACAGAGTGCACAGTCAGCAACAATGGCAGGTGCGCTGCACGCTTGCCCCGCATTTTTCGACCTGTACACAATCCTCCAAGACCAGCCAAACAAAGGTCCACAAGTTTTGGCAAATACGTAGGTCGTAGCTGCCGGCGGCTCAGGACGGCCTGCTAGCAGCACTTGTTGCTCTTGGTTACGCAAAGTTGTGAGCTTGTGTGTGTACGCTGCGGGCATGTGCCATCACCACAAGTGTGCGGGGGGGTGGTATGGGCTCTTGCCCGCCCACAAGTTCAAATAAAAATAAAAATACCTGAGTGATAGAGTGCCGAATCGCGCACTTTACAAGTGCATGCCACTGCAGCCTCGCTGCTGGCGCTGATCAGTGCTGCTGCCGGTGCTGCTGCTGCCTTGGTGCAGCTGTGGCCCTCCCCATCTCACTGTTGCCACCCAACCTTGCCCACTTTCTTCACTAGCGTGCGTGCCCGCATTGGCAAATGGCTGCAACTGCCAACATGGGTGCGGGCGCCGCCACGGCGAACGAGCAGTGCTGCAGTGGGCGCTGAGGACCCGGTGCCCTTGGTCCTTGAACACCAATTAATCCGACTGCACTCATTAACGCATGGGCAGAAATGGCATCAAAGCAGTGCACTGCAAAGTGGTGTGCGGGAGACAAGTGGGTGGGCAATGCCCATGATCATGAACGCACAAGCCACCGCACATCACCCCCCCGTGTAGTGTGTTCACTGACTAGGACGGGCTGCGGCACACTTCCTGGCACAGTTTTGAAGTCTGAAGAGTGTGTCCGCGGTTGCAGCATGGCGCAGCTGACATCGCTCGTATCGCTCGGCATGCCATGCATATGCGCAGTAGTTGTTCTTCAGAACAGCGCCAGCACGTGCACACGCTGCGGCGCACACCCGTGAGGCTGGTGTGGACCTATCGTGGTTGAAGCCTGAGGCACGATACTTGGCACATGTATGTGCTGCACCGCAGTGGACGACACTACCACATCAACATGCAATAGCAGCATTGGCAATATTGACAAGCCCGCAAACAATGGAGGAGGCACTCCTGCATGGTGGCACAGCTCCATTATCAATCCGCAGGGCAACACGATTGTGAACGCCAAATTGTGCGTGTACATGCTTCGACGTAGGACACAACTAGCCCTGCCCACCGCCGCCCGTGCCACTGCCTGCGCCGCCACCGCCGCTCCGTGCCGCATACAGCTTGCACAGTCCGCCCTCTGGCACTCCCGCCCGCAGTACACCGCGACATGGCACACGCTGCACGCGCTGGGCGCAGGCTCCTCGTCACACTGGTCGCACTCATTGTGCGCCACCGCCGGCACCGCCACCACGCTGCCGCCACCGCCGCCGCCGCCGCCACCCCCCCTCTCTCCCTCTGCTCGGGTGGCGTCTAGGGTGGCGCGGCGCCAGGGCACGCCGCCGGCCATGTCGCGCGCCACCGCCTCGCGCAGCACGTCCCTGTCCACCACGTCTCTGCCCTTGTACGCTGGGTGGGACAGGCAGCGCTGCGCGGCGGCGAGGAAGTGGGCGCGGACGGCCGTCGGCGTGGCGCCTTCGGTGGCGGCGGCGGCAGCGGCGGGGGGGGGTGTCCAAGTCCGCCGCCACTGCCAGCTCCTGCGTCAGGCGACGGAATTGTGGGGCGGCGTTGAGGGCAGGGACAGCCACATGGGTCGATTTCGGGTGGGATGGTGCTGGTGCACCACACGTGCACCACACCAAGTGGAGATGGGATGTAGTCAACATGGTACAGGCAAAGTGACAAGGCAGTGTGCTTTTGCCTCGGTGGCGACGAAACTCACAGGGCAGGTGGACCACAGCAGGGCAGCGCACTTGGCAACCGTCCGCCACCCCGCTGCCACTACCACCACACCACCACCAATCGCCAGCACCATCGCCACCGCTTATCACCAACAGCAGCAGCAGCGTCAGGGGCAGCACTTGCGGCAGCACATGCGCCATTAGCACACACACAGGCATCAGCATGCCCCTTCTACACATGCTCCAAGAAACTAGGCACCGGGCACGCACCAGCTCCGTCAGTGACGTGCGGCAGGCGGCGCGCAGCGCCCACCACGCGCGCAGCATGAGCTCCGGCGTGCGCAGCGCGGCGGGCGAGGACCAGCTGCCTCGCCGCGCCGCCGGAGCCAGCACCGCCGCGTCAATGCCAAAGGCCAAAGAAACTTCCAAGAACTCATCATCGTCTTCGATAAGTTCCCTGTAGAGGCATGCGCGGGGAAGGCGAAGGGGCACTGGCAGGCTGCAGTGGCGGTGCGTGTGGGGCCTGTGGTGGCCGTTGCGTGGTTTGCGACAAGACGCCCCTTGGCAGTGCGACTGCAAGATTTATGAGGGGGCGTGTGCCTGGATGCGCCAACGTAGCAAGCGCATGCGCGCGCCCCCTCACAGAGTACTCTAACGCTTGATACCAGCTTCAGCACTGGTGTGCACATGGGCGAGGCGCGAGGGCACTGGCTGGCTGCAGTGGCGTTGCATGCAGGGTCGGGGCGGCCGTTCTGTGCTATGCGCCCATCATCTTGCGATGCCTTGGAAACAGGACTGGCAAGCCAGGTGGTGTGAGTGCATGTGGCCACATGTGCGGGCACTAGCAAGCGCAAAACCATGCCACCATGCTCGCATTTTTGACATGCGTAGCACTGTCTAGCTTGGGGCAGCGGCCACTGCATTGGTGTGCCCTTGGCTCACGCGTGGCGGCATGCATGTGCGGCTGTCTGCCCAAGTACTTCACTACTATCAGTATGCTGTTACGCTGCTTCAGAACGCCCATTTGCACCTGTGACTGAGCTGTCAATGCGGTGCCGCCACTGTCAATGCCAGCAAACGCACCCACCACCACGCCAGGCAGGCGGCGCATAAACAGACGCGGATACTTCACAAAGCGTGCCTTTGTTCCGGCACTGCTGGCGCATCTCACAACACTAGAGGTGCATCATAACATGATGTTATGTATAAAGAGGCATCATGTGGTCCTAGCACCACACAGACCCGTGCACCCCCGCCACCAATCTGTACGCAAGGTTTAACAGACCTAGCCAATAGCCACAAAGTATCAAACACAGCACCATTTACAAGTGGTAGTATGTTTGCAGGTACATGTTTATACATGTAAAAAAAGTTTTGTTCACAGATACCATTAGCATACTTGTGAAGTATTTACAGGTACATGTAAGCATGTACTTAGAAGTACCGGTATATATTGTGCTTAAAAGTAGTGTGTTTACAGGTGAGCTCACGTGTCAACCTCGTCCCCGCGCATCAGATCCGCCGCCTGCAACGTGTTAGCCCCGAGCGTCAGATCCCCCGCCTGCAACGCTAACACACTGTCAACGCCGCCGTAGCATTTACCAATATATGCATCAAACCAAATGAATACTTGAACTAAGTAAATGTAAGAGTTGCAATACTTCCTGAAGTACATGAGTACATGTACTTCAGAGGTACATTTTAAAAGGGCGAACATTGTAAAACACTGCTGGAAGTACTTGAATGTTAAGCAGAAAAAAGTTCAAGTTCGTTTCAATTGCACAAGACAGCTTTGTTAGCTCACGTGTCAACCTCGTCCCCGCGCGTCAGATCCCCCGCCTGCAGCACCACCCACAGCCCCCCCGCCAACGCCGCCGCCGCATTCCCACACGTTGAGTGGCGGTCGTCGCCCAGCGGCAGCGGCACGCTCGGCCTCACGCCGTCCGCCAGGTTAGCGCCCACCTCCGCCAGCCCCTCTTTTCCCCACTCTATGCCAGAAAACTTGGACTTGATCCTGGCGACGACGTGGCCGCTGCGGCCCAGGGGAGGGAGCGAACGCAGCCACAGCTCAAAGGCACGCGGCAGCCCGCCCGCCGCCGCGGCGGGGGTGTTGGCGGAGGCGGCGGGCGGCGCCGCCAGCAGGGCGTCCTCGAGCAGGGCGGCGCTCAGGCGGCCGCGCATGCGCAGGTTTTGGTAGCACGACAGCACGGCAGATTTGGCGCTTCCTGCGCCTATGCCGAAGTAGGGGGAGACCTGGAAGGGGGTGGGATTGGTTCGTGCGGGGGTGGCGGCGGCGGTGGCGGTGAGTGTAAGTGCCACAGCGTGGGCGGGCCTGCAAGCCGTAGGATATGCCGCCGTCTGGATCTCACAGTGTGCGGAGCAGCAGCAGGGAGCAAGGTGAACCTTGAGTTTCAGTGGCACCAGCTCTGAGCAAGAGTGTCACGCACTGACGCTGGCACAGGCATGCAGCAGCAACAAGGGCAGCACGAACAGCAGCGGCTGCTGCTGCCTCTGAACCGCTGCAGCAGAGGCAGGAACGGTGCTTGCCCAGCGGGAACATCCGCGAGTTGAGCAGACCAGGATCAACTTCCTGCCTGCCCCACCTCATGCTCGGGGAAGAAGTCCTTATCCAGCGCTTCCAGAAACCTTTCGACCAAGAAGCCAGCCACACGCCAGGCCTCCTCCTCTGTCTCAGGGGAGCGGCTCAGGCTGGGCGCGTCATGCACAGAGTCTTGCTAGGCACAGTTGAGTGAGGTTCATGCGCGTTGGAGTCACGTTTGCGAACCCGTCCATGGTCTGCGGTGTGTGTGTACAAGTGGCAAGCGTGGCCCGCGTGCTGCTGGCGATGGTGCGCGCTGGCACGCCCACTGCTGACTGCTGGCGCAGAAGAGAGAGATGATCCCGTGTGTGGCTTGCTCCGTGTGTGTGTTGAAGTTGCCCGCTGTGTTGAAGTTACCGGGTGTTGAAGTTTGTGTGTGTGCACAAACTGGGTTTAGCGGGTAGGGTGCTCAGCAGCGAGGCGTGCTTGTTCGCGTCGACATCGGGCGCTGCGCCAGGTGTCTCCGCCGGGAGGGTGGAGGGCCAGTCCTCAATGACCAGCTCCGATATGCTGCGCTGGAGCGCCACTGACAGCTTCTGCCGCCATCGCGTTACGCACGCGGCCACAGTGTACAGCCGTTGAAGTTGCGTAGTGTGTTAAAGTTGTTGTTCCGGACGAAATCGCACGTAACGCGCTAGAAAAAGTCCTTCACTCACTCTGTGGGGGAGGGGGGAACAGCAGGTGCCAGCGGTCACCAACCACCAGCAGATCAAAGTGGCCACACAGGCAGCGGTGCCGCGGCAACTGGGTTCACAATCACTACGAAAAACGGCCTCCGATGAAGGGCAGGACGACTTGCCTGATCTTCTGCCTGATGCCTATGACGCCACCAGCCGCTCTCCAGTAGAGGAGGGGGCCAGAGTTGTGGCTGGCTGCCTGGTCGAAACCTTCTTGGACGCGCTGGACCAAGACGTCTTCCCCGAGCCTGAGGTGCACAAATGCTTGATGCTGGCTGGTTCTGGTTCAAGCACTGCTCGGCTGCTGCCGCTGAAGCCGCGGCAGAGGCTGCAGAAGCAGCTGTTGCTGCTGATTTTGGTGGTGGTGGTGGTGCCGCTGCTGCTGCTGCTGCTTGCCTGCGCCTGCGCCTGCGTCAATGCCCGAACCTCGTGCGCAAATGTTGCTGTCCAGGCACCAGAGGTTGCCACAGCCGCTGCTGCCGTGCAGGCATCTCCACAGGTGCAGCTGCTGCTGCCAGTTGCTGCCGCTGATGCTGCTACTGTTGTTGGTGCCCTCGGCCGCTGCGGTATTGGCGGAACTGCCGTCCTTGCCTTGCTAATGCTGCCCCTGCAAGTGTTGTCTCTCTGCCCCAACCATAGCCGCAACACTCCCTGCACCACCGCAGCATCCCCTCACCAACCCCATCCCACGATGGATTCCCATCCGCAACCAGTTGTGCTTGTACTTCGGCTTAGGCCCAGGATCCACCGTATTCGGAGCCTACACCACCCTCCGCATGCGCGGCCGCCTGAGCGCCACCCTGCTTGAGAACGCCCTGCTGGCGGCGCCGCCCGCCGCCTCCGCCAACACCCCCGCCGCGGCTGCGGGCGGGCTGCCGCGCGCCTTCGAGCTGTGGCTGCGCTCGCTCCCTCCCTCCGACCGCAGCGGCTACGTTGTTGACCTGGTCGAGTCTGACTTCAAGGACACGGAGTGGGGGCAAGTGGGGATGGTGGAGGTGGGGGCAAACCTGGCAGACGGTGTGAGGCCGACCGTGCCTCTGCCACTGGGCGACGACCGGCACTCGCCGCGCGGCGCCGCGGCGGCGGCGGCGGTGCAGGAGATGCGGGTGGTACTGCAGGCGATGGTGCTGACGCGCAGGCACGAGGTTGACACGTAAGCTCACAGTGCTGTCTCTTAAAGCTGAACAGAGCTGTAAAATTGTTTCTGCTTGCAAACAAACCAAGTACACTGTACTTTTAGCAGTGTTTGCAAGGTTTGCACTTCTGAAAATATGCCTGAAATACTACCACAGTATGTACATGAAGTAATTGAAGTTCGAAGTGTTGTAGTCCTTACATCAACTCTGGCTTCATTCATATTTAACTTTTTCATTTGCACGTGTGGGCGTGCAAGAGCCCAGGTAATGCAAGCCTGCATGAAGCAATGGTCAATACCGGCCCCGCACGGATACACTCAGCCTGGCACAGTCAACGGCAAAAAGTGCCGCAAGAAGGCAGGTCTGGACCGCCGGCAGGCCAGGGCTCGACCTGACAGGGCAGGTCGTCCGCCAGGGTGCCATACACACCAGTGTGCCCAGTGTGCTCACCACCCCCCACGCCTGCATTCGGCCCCCAAACCTCAGGCACCGCCATGTGTACCAGCACGCGCCGAGAGAGCGCCATGTAGTGCAGTGGACGGTGTTGCACGAATATGCGAGAATGCTGCATCTGTGTGTGTCTGGCCTGCCCGATGGCTGGCGATGGCTGTGTTGCTTGGTTGTTGACCAGCGGGAGGGCCACTTCAGCGCCTACAGGCGGTCACAACTATTGATGCCTTGTCAGAAGCCTGGCCAAGTGTCACTTGAGTTTATGTGCCCCAGATATGTGTGCCGTGACGCAGGGGCCTGTGAGACATGTGCCGCACACATGTGCTGAAGCTGGTGCCAAGCTGCAGAGTACCGGCACTTGAAGTACAATGTGCAAGTGTGAGGACGCGTGCGCTTGCTACCGTCTTGGTCCGAAGTAGTCGCCGGGGCTGAAACTGTGGGAGGTTCAAATGAATGAGGGGGGCATGCTACTTTGGGGGCCACTCAAACAACTATTTAAGTACGTACCCAGCATTTACTATGGTAGACAACCCAAAACAAAGGGGGGGGATAACTTTGACAGGCACCAAATTGATTGTCAAAGTTTCAGCCCCGGGCAAGCGACTACTTTACAACAACACGGTAGTGTTGGCGCATCCAGGCACACGCCCACTCATAAACTTGCCTTGGCAGGCTCGCTCGCGACGCACGGGCCACCGAAGGCCCCCGCATGCACCGCCACTGCAGCCTGCCAGTGCCCCTGCACCTCGCATCCGTGCCCGTGCGCAGGTACCTGCTCGAAGACGACGAGGAGTCCTTTGACATTGCCTTCGCCTTTGGCATTGATGCAGCGGGTCTGACCCCGGCGGCGCCGCAAGGCAGCTGGGCCTCGCCCGCCGCGCTGCGCACACCCGAGCTCATGCTGCGCGCGTGGTGGGCGCTGTACCTTGCCTACCGCACGTCCAGGACCGAGCTGGTGCGTGCCTGACGCTCCGATTTGACGCATTCATGCGGGTGGGGGCGCTGCGGTTCATGTTTGATGCTGGCGCACCAGTTTTTGCTTTTGCTAATGATAGTGGGGGGGGGGCGTTCGCTCATGGGCATACCGAGCCTGGTGAACGCCTGGGATGTACGCTGGCCGTGAGGCCACTGCACGAGCTGGGTCGGGGCGCATGTTGCCTGCCAAGCGGCTGCGGCTGTCTCCGGAAAGCCATAGTGTGGTGGTTTGAAACTGCAGGCGGGTGTGCATGGGTGGGGAGGTGTGGACAAGATGGGGTGCGCTGAGCTGGCCTCTGGCTGTGCCCAGCTGCCGCCTGTGCACATCCCCCAGACCCTGTGCCCGCACACCATTTGCTGCCCTTCAGTCGGTGCATTGCACCAACCCACCAAACATGTGCCTCGTGGGGCTGCTTCCTGCGTCTCAATGACGCCTTACAACCCTGTCCCCTGACGCAGGAGGTGGCAGTGGCGGCGGACTTGAGCCCCCCCCCTGCTGCCGCCGCCGCCACCGAAGGCGCCACGCTGACGGCTATCCGTGCCCACTTCCTCGTCGCCGCGCAGCGCTGCCTGTCTCACCCAGCGTTCAAGGCCAGAGACGTGGACAGAGATGTCCTTCGCGAGGCGGTGGCGCGCGACACGGCCGGCGGCGTGCCCTGGCGCCGGGTCACCCTGGACGCCACCCAAACACAGGGAGCGAGGAAGGGTGGCTTCGGCGCCGGCGGCGGCGGCAATGTGGTGCCGCTGCCGGTGGCGGCGCACAACAGCTGCGACTGCTGTGACGAGGAGCCTGCGCCCAGCGCGTGCGGCGTGTGCCATGTCGCGGTGTACTGCGGGCAAGAGTGCCAGAGGGAGGACCGGCAGCGCCATGGCCCGCTGTGTATGCTGTATGCGGCGCGGGGCAGTGGCGGCGGCAGTGGCACTGGCGGTGGCGGTGGCGGCGCTGGCACGGGTGGTGAACAGTGATAGCTCTTCTAGAGTACTTGCGCAGTGCTACGATCGTGTTGGCCTCAGGCTGCTGCAGGATGATGGGGCTGGTGCACCATGAGGGAATGTGCGCCCCTCAGGGGAGGGTTTGGCGACTTCCGATGCCAGCGATGCTGCCAGTGAAGTGCACATTCATGTGATCCCGTGTGTGTACTACGTGGTAGTAGTTGTGAATCCTGTTCAAAGTATATGAAAACTCATCTAGGAGCGATAAACTCATGTGTTGGAATAGGATTTCAGTGCAGTGCAGGACGGTGCCTCGAGGTGCCAAAGGAGCTGACCCAAGTAGGTGGTCGACACTGTACGCACTTGTTCACAAGAGGCGGCTCAGGCCACCGAGTACTGGTACTTTAATGCGTATGTAATGACTGCACAATACATCTATCGCCTGCGGGTGGACACTCCATTACCTGTCGTCCTACATGTGCGTACATGCGTACATGGCCCCTACCGGTGGGGAGACCTAGAGTTTATCCCTCCTAGATTGAGTTTTCATATGCGTACATGCACACATATATATGAAAACTCATCTAGGAGCGAAACTCTAGGTCTCCCCATATGTACACACACGTGTATTTATTCATGTATACATCCACCTGAGGTGGTGCAGCTACCGTGGGTGTGCGTCACTGTCTGCGCGTGTTGTTGGTGCTGTTTCCCAGATCTTCTTTCGCGGGCATGCCGAGCGGGTGTGAAGCTGCTGCGCGCGCGTGCGTCAGACACGGGCACTATTTGTGAAGTCGCAGAGGCGTGCGAGTCCGCTTGTTGCTGCTGCTGGTCGTGCGCGCCCAAAAACGATCAGTGCTCAGCACCCCCAACTTCAAGTGTGTCGACATCTGCGTTGCAGCAGCAGCTGCAGGCATGGTCAGCACGTGTGTACCGGCGACCACCGCCAGCCCCAGTAGAGCGTGGCGTGACCAGGCCCCCGTGCCATGGACCGGTTCCGTACGCTGTTGGCCGACACTTCTTTACCGGATCCGGATCCTGAGAGGCCACGAGACGTCCAGGACTCTGTACATGACGCGCCCAACCTGAGCCGCTCTCCTGAGACAGAGGAGGAGGCCTGGCATGTGGCCGCCTTCTTGGTGAAAAGATTTCTGCAAGCCCTGAATGATGGCCTCTTCCCTGAGCCCGAGGTGAGAAAGGCACAGATTTCGTGAAGTGAGTGGGCATTCCATGCTATTGGGGGGGCGTGCAAGTGTTCCCTGCCGCTGCTGAGACCACGCAGCCGGCTGCAGAAGCGGAGCAGCTGCTGCTGGTGGTGATGCTGCTGCTGCTACTGTGGTGGTGCTGCTGTTGCTGCTGCTGCCCCTGTTTGTACGCCTGCGCCTGTGCCTGCCGCAGTGGCTGACGCTCTTTCGCGAATGTTGCTGTGTCCACGTACGAGCAGTGTGCTCCTGCAACGGGACTTGCCACGGCTGCGGCGCTGTTAACGACTGCTGCTGCTGCTGCTGCTGCTGCTGCCATTGCTGCAGCTGCGAATGCTAGTACTGCTGATGTCGCCTGCTGTTGCTTCAGCGCCCTGTCTGTTACTCGCTGTTTCTGCTGGAGTGCTAGTGGCTGCCGCTCCAGACACCACCGTGGAAGCAGTCACTGCCGCCACACACACCACCGCCGCTGCTGCCCCCCCCGCCCCAACGCCGGCCAGGTATCCCCCTACTTCGGTTTAGGTGATGGACACATCACGTCCGACGTGATGGTGGCCTACGAAACCCTAATCGTGTCCGAGCGCCTGAGCGCCAACCTGCTCGAGGACGCCCTGCTGGCAGCGCCGCCCGCCGCCTCCGCCAACACCCCCGCCGCGGCGGCGGGCGGGCTGCCGCGCGCATCTGAGCTGTGGCTGCGCTCGCTGTATGTGAATGTCCGCAACGATTTCTCCGACGACATGATCAATTCCAAGTTCGTGGGCATAGAGTGGGGCGCAGCGGGGCTGGCGGAGGCGGGCACCAACCTGGCGGACGCCGTGAGGCCGACGGTGCTGCTGCCGCTGGGCGACGACCACCACACGCCGCGGCACAATGGGGCATTTGTGTTAGCGGAGGGGCTCTGGATTACGCTGCAGGCGCTGGAGCTGACGCGCGATGGCGAGGAGCTTGACACGCGAGCTCACAGCGATGCTTTACTGAGTACGCGTGCGCATGTGCCTGTGCCTACGAACACCGCTTGAGAAAGAAACTGTATGTGGCAGCCAACCACGTGCCTGTGGCCAGGTGCCCATTGGCCCGGCTCCGCGCAGCCGCACAGGCGCATTGGCACGTGTGGGTGTGGCACTCATCTACCGCACTTGGGCCGTTTCGTGCTTGATGCTATGCTGCGAGGTGCGCCAGCAGAACACACCAGATCCGACTTGTTTGCCAGTTGTGTCGGCTGCGTCTGTGTGGGCGCCAGCTGTTCGCTGTTGCAACAGGTGACTGCTTGGTTGACCAGTGGCCCGCCATTAGTCTGGCAAGTACTCACTCGCATGTGCCGATGGGTTTCGGAAGCAGGACAGTTCACAGTTCACAGTTCACTTGGGTCGTTCCCAGATAACATTTGCAAATGTGTGTGAACCCATGAGAGCGCATCCGGCCCGTGCCCTCACCACAGCCCTGTGTTGCCAGCCATGTCGACAGCAAGCGTGTCGTTGCACCGCACAGCACTGCCGGCGGCACCCGCATCCATCGCCACTGCAGCCTGCCAGTGCCCGTGTGCCTCCCGTGTGTGCCTGCGCAGTGAAGAGATCAATCCCGCATTCCCGGAGATTTCATTTGCCTTTGGCATTGACGGAAACGACCTGGATCCGGTGGCGGAGGAAGGCAGCTGGTTTTCGCTCGCCGAGCTGCGCACGCCCGAGCTCATGCTGCGTGCATGGTGGGCGCTGTACAGGTCCTTCCGCACGTCGCTCACCGAACTGGTGCGTGCCTGATGCTTAGTATTTGTGGCATGTGTCGAAGGGACGCGCTGAGGCTCGCATGTGCTGCTGGCGCATCTGCTGCCGCAGCTGCTGCCCCTGCCGGTGCTGCTGCTGTTGGCGGTGGTGGTGGTGGTGGTGGTGGCGGCGGCGGTACCGCAAGCGGCGGTGGTGGCTGTGAAGTGCGTTGCGAAGCGAAGAGCGCCGACCTGGCTTAGTCCGTACACGGTTATCGCGGCCTGCAAGCCTGGGAACACACTGCTTCGTCTCCTTGCCTGCACCGTCTTGGCTACTTTGTGTCCTTTTTGTTCGGCACCAGCCCACCTAACATTTGCCTCGTGTGCCTGTGTCCTGCCTCCCATTGGCGCCCCACAACTCTGTCCCCTGGCGCAGGAGCTGGCACTGGCAGCGGACTTAGATGCTCCCCCCGCGGCAGCCACCGCTGCCACAGGCGGCACGCCGACAGCCGTCCGCGCCCACTTCCTCGCCGCCGCCCAGCGCTGCCTGTCCCACCCACCGTTCCAGCGCATAGAAATCGACGCGCTGCGCGAGGCGGTGGCGCGCGACGCCAGCGGCGGCGTGCCGTGGCGACACGCGACCCTGCGAACGAACGCAGATAGCAGGCGCGGCGGTGCCAATGTGGTGTTTGTGCCTGCGAAGGTATGGGACCACTGCGACTGCTGTCACAAGCAACCTGCGCCCAACGCGTGCAGCGTGTGCCATGCGGCACTGTACTGCGGGCGAGAGTGCCAGACAGCGGACTGGCGGCGCCACGGCGTGCTGTGCAAGCTGTATGCGGCGCGGGGCGGCGGCGGCGACAGCAGCACTGGTGGCGGCGGCGGCGACAGCAGCACTGGTGGCGGCAGTGGCGCCGCAGGCAGTGGCAAGGGCAGTGGCAAGCGGCGATAGGCCATCTGTGATTACATTTTATGTGCTCGCGCAATGCGATGAAATAAACTCTGTGGCCTTTTTTGAAAGGGACGTGGCGTCATGGGACAGCGTAGGCCCAAAGGCCTGCGGGAACGCGCACTGTACTATGCCAAGCTGCCGTTGCATGCCCACTTCCGGTACTCTTATCTGGTGGCCATGATATTTTTGGTGCATACATGCAGCCTGTACGCGGCGATACCACCCTGAGAAAGGGGGGCCCCGGGGGGGGGATTGAACCGCGCGGTATCGACCCTCACGGCATGCCGAGCAGTGGTTGGTGCGATGAGCTTGTCTGGCTTTCGCACTTGCCTTGGCTGTAGGCAATGGTCTCCACTGTCCAGGTTTCGGCGCCGAACACCCCTTACCGTGCAGCTGCGCCGTGGTGCAAAGCAGCCGGCTAGCCCGAGCGTGCACTGCATCGCGCGCCGAGCAGCAGATGATCATTGTCTTAGATTTTGTCGTGAGCAGGTGTTTTAAACTTTACATCAGTTGGGAAGAGTGCCGGAGAGGTCTAACGGGCATGACTTGAAATCATGTATGCCACGCATTCGCAGGTTCGAACCCTGCCTCTTCCGCTCACTGATATTTTTGCCTTTGTTTTTGGCTCTCGTTGACCTGCTGCTGCTGCTGCCGCCTGCCGACATGCTGCGCTGCTGCTGCCCCCCGTCACAGCTGTCGCCTTCCCTTCCTGCTTTCGGGTGATCTGAGTGTGCATTGACGACTCGCCACCTGCACTGCGCGTTTTTCGCTGCGGCGCAGCCTTCGATGCTTGCTGCTGCATCGCGAAGAGTGAGTGGCGCTGCTGCATGTCGGAGACCAAGCGCTGCTGCATGTCGGAGACCAAGCGCTGCTGCATCTCTGACAATGCGTTGCATCGCATCGCATGCATCGCGCGCATATGCGCATGGGCATGCGGAAAAATGAAAGGGGTACTGCGGCGGGCATACTCTGCTGCCATGCAGATGTCACGTGCGGGAGACATTGTGCGAATGGCCATGCTGCTCCGTTCCTGAAGCACTAGATGTCACTGCGTGTGACAGCATGTACTGCACCAACGACTTGCTGGCGCACAACAGGTGTGTGCGTGGGTGCCAGTCAGCGAAAGTTGCTGCACAACCAACTTTCCAAAAAAGTCGCTTCTGATGCTGGGACCTGTGACCTGGTTATTGCACATCTTCACCCGCAAGTGCAACCAAGTGCAATTGTTCAAGTACATTGCTTTCCTAGTGTGACCACGGAGAGCCACATGGTAAGGTATCGCATCCTTCCACGCAGAGAAACGAATGCAAACCTTTGCGCTACACACATGCCGGCGCGCGCAATACCTGCGTGGCAACCCCCTGGCACCCCTGCGAAGGTGGTGCACATGTGCGCTCTGCTCTATGCCGTGTTGCTTCCACTGGTGCCGAAGTCTTCGCGCTTGACATGCTCCCACAACCTGGGCCTGAGCGGCATTGCGCTGGCAGGCATGCCAGGCCGGGGTGTGCCAGACAATACTTCAACCTGAAGTACTTTGATCTCAACTTAAAGAACATGGACAGAGCGCAGCACGGTGCCCGGCCGTGCAGATTCGATGGGTCATGGCAGCACAGCGAAGCAGCGAACAGGCTGACGTGCGAGCGGTCAAGGCAGGCCAGCTGCCAGTAGGTGTGCAGGCGCACGCAGCACCCACTGCTGTGTTAATCGGTGGCGGCTGGGTGCGGCACATGTACGGGAAGCAGTTGTGCAGCGCCACAGGGAGGGCTTTGAAAACACTGTTGCACAACACACGCGGCCGTCACGTGCTCAGCACACCAGGGGATGCTGGAAAGTGGGAGGCAGGGGAGGCGGCGCGGGAAAGCGCCCAGGACAAGGGGGGGGGGGGGGAGAGGGCACGGCAGGATGGATGCTGCTGAGCAACGCAGCTGGGCTGGTTCCAGGTGTTAGCGTGGTCGCAGCGCCGTAAGCGCGGTTGCCCCCTCTGCTCAGCATTCTCGTGAGCACGTAGGGGACGGCAGCCGGCAGAGGCTCGCTTTCTGCGCGAGCGAATGAGCTGCTGCTGGCGCACGCAGGCTGGCCAGCAACAGCTGCTATACTGGGGGGGGAGAGCTACCCGCGGCGGCGGCGTAGACAGTGGCGGCCGCGCGGCGGCCTGGAACCGCAGGGGAAGCTGCTCAGCGGACGCAGGAGCGGCGGCGGCGGAAGATCAGAAGCCTAGCATGCGCAGGCGCCGGCGCAGCCGTTCGCGCAAGTACTCGGCATCTGGCGTCACGACTGCGATCGCACCACGCGCGGTGCCTACCAGCAGGTGGCCTTCGCCTGGTGACAGCGCCGCGGCGGTGATGGGTTCGCCCACATGGACGACGCCTGGGAGGGTGCGGGCGTGCGGACGCAGGTGTCAGAGCCATTGTCAGCAGAGTATACTTACAGTATGTGCCCACAACCACTTGCTGTGTCTGTGCTGCCTGCTTCAGAAGTAGTTATCTCTTGGTTGTTCGAAGTTGTGAGTTTGAGTGCTTGCCGGGCATGTGCCACTGCCACGATCGTGCTGGCATGCATAGTGTGGATTCTTGCATGCGCAAAAGTGCAAGTACTTCGAAGTAGTTGAACAATTGAACAAAGTACTCCGAAGTATTTGGGTGGTGCGGCATCAAATTTTAAGTATGTACCAGCTTACACTTGTGGCCGTGCAAGAGCCCAGGTCGTACTTGACGTGCAAACCAGCATGAAGGAATGACCATGCGCGACCTTGTATAGAGGTATACACAGCTATACACACTGGTAGTGATTGGTGCGTGTCGTCATTTGGAGTGTGGTGGTCATAGGCCCTATATATCAGCGAGTAGAATGGAGTGCTGCTGCTGCAGACTCGTGGTAACACACATGTATGTGGCGGCATGCAAAGGGACATGCCACATACATGCACATTGTAAGCAGGGCAGGGCTCCTGCAGGTACAGGACCGTATTGCCGCTTTGAGAGCAGGTCCAGTGCCTGTGTAGCTGCCTCCCCCCTCTTGTTTCAACTAGAGGCGAAGGCCGCGCAGCAGATTCCTCCTCCATAAATTCCGTAGTATAGCCGGCGCACACATGCCCTCATGTTTCCAAAACTAATACTTCAGTAGTATACAAATCTGCACTCCAGTTTGAACTGGCCAGGCGGGGGGCACATAGGCACTGGGTGGACACCGTTGTTAGGCCTACACACGGGCAGTTACACTGCTTATGAGAGTATTTCAAAGAATGATATGATGGCTTGCATTACCCTAATGTCTGCTGTAGCTGGCAACGCAAACCAATGTTAGGGCAGGATACTTTGGGAGCGACCAGAGCCATGACCACAATAACTGAGCCTATCAACTACTGTGTGTACTACTACTTGCAAACTAGACATAATATACACCTTCGTAAAACATACAGGCCGGCTTCACCATGCACCAGCGCCTGCAGCAACCACATGGTGCGCCAAGCGATAACAAACCAGTATGCCAAAGAGACGCGCACACAGCCCCGGTACGCAGCACCGGCACACTGCCCGGTCAACACATTTTTACCAAGGAGGCTACTGGCTGTTGCGAGCACGTGCGCCAACAGCACCCGCAGCAGGCGGGCACGCACGCTAACCGACCTTGTAAACCTTCCGCTATCCCCCCCAACCCCCTGCAGACAGCATTATTCATACTTCGTAGTACGGTTGAAGTGTATTCAGTGTTCCATAGAGAGGACTCTGCTACTGACAGTGACACATGCAGCACTTGCTGCCACACAGCAGCCGCGGCCCCACACCGCCAAATTCAGTGCTCACTGGGTTGCTCAGCAGCAGCGGCCGGTGGGCCGCACCATGTTCTCATGTATGCTGAAGTATACGTTTTTGGTGTAGAGACGAAGGGCGGAAAGTTGTTGAGGAGGGCCGCGCGCAAGGTGGGTGAGACAGCCCTTTGGGGCCTGTTTTGGACCTTGTATACCTCATTGTTACCTACTACTACCAGTAGTACACTACTATCAGAATAGCAGTAGAAGTGCACTCTGCATTCTGGTCTGTGCCTGGTACTTTCGTTCCTTTGGAGTGCGGCTTTTATCTTTTATGGTAGACACCCAAGCTTCTTGGCCACCACTTCCGCTTCAATTTTCATTTACTACTTCGAGGTATGTGGTGTGGTGGTGGTGTGTTGTTTAGCCACGGCTCTCACCACTGTAAGCCACGCCGGCATTGGCGTGGCCGCCGCCGCTGGTGGGCACGGGCGAAGGCGTGCGCGCGCGTCGCCAGCTGGCCAGCGGCACAAGGCTGTGCGCGCGCAAGAACGATATGCGCCCGTCCAGGCTGCCCGTGACTGCGTGGGCAGCGGTATGGGGGGAAAGGGGGTCCAAGGGTTAGCTGGTGAGCTTGATATTACTGCCAAATTAATAATAACATACCACACTACAGTAGTACTACTAGTAGTATATACTTCTGAAGTGTGTCATACCGGTAATACGAAGTACTTCGAAGTATATGGTGTTGAACTTCAGAGGAGTGTGGCGTGTGGGTGGCAATTCCATGAGTTCCGGTGGCAGTGGGCAAGAAATTCCTGTGCCACGTTGAACGGACAAAGGCATGGCATCGCTGTGGAGTGGGACGGTGGCAGCAGCAGCAGGGTGGCATTGGGGGCGCACCAGCGCCAGCATGAGGCATCACCTGTCGCTGGGAGGGCTGGTGGAGCAGCGCCCGATGCACACACCTGTGCACTACCACTGCCGGCGACCACAGAAAATAGTGCCGCCACAACAACACCAGTTGATACACCAAAGGCCTGACAATATACTTCACAAGTATATAATTGGCGCATGTGTGCCTGTGTGCGCGGGTTCGCATGCGCCACTCACTCAGCACGGAGCCGTCTTCAGACAGCTGGAGCGCGCCCAGCCCGCCCCCCGCCACCTCCGCCGCCCCCACCAGCCTCCCGTTCACCGTGTACGTAGCCAGCACACCTGGCGGCCCTTCCGCCCCGCTGCCGCCACCGCCGCCGCCGCCGCCACCACCGTCTTCCGTCCCTGCCGAGCCCACGGCCAAATACACGGTGACGCACGCGCCGCCAGGTGCCAGCCCCACCCACGCGGGGCGCACCGTAACGCCGCCTGCTGAATTCTCACCACTTTCGGCCGCTGAAAGTGGCGAAGACTGAGGCGACCTGGCGCACGGCAGGGGCGACCAGGGGGCCCCCAGCGTCCCCTGCCACGGCTGCGCCCCCCCCCCCTCGCCGCCAGCCTCCGTGGAGCGCGGTGCCGGCGGCGGCTGCGGCGGTGGTGACGGCACCTCCTGCTCCGCAGCAGCCTCGGGTGGCGGCGGGGGGGGGGTGGAGGGCGGTGTTTGCAGGTGCGGGGGGGCTTCCGGCGTGGGCGGTGGCCGCATGAGAGCGGTCGCACGGCGCATGAGAGGGGAGCGGCGGCGGCGGCGGCGCGGCTGCTGCGGCGGCGGGGAGTCGGCACCGCCGTACGCGTGCATCTCTCGGAGTTCGGAGGCGAGGGGGGGGGGGCGTGTGGCGGAGCACGCGCCCGCCGCGCACACCCTGACTAGGGGCTCGCCGGTGGCGAGGGAGCGGAGGTCGAGGTAGGAGGAGGCGGCGGCAGCGGCGACGGTGGTGGTGGCGGCAGTGGGTGCGCTGCCTGCGATGGCCAGGGTGTCCATGGCTAGGGACAGGGCTATTGTGGGGGCTGCCGGAAGGGGGGGGGAAGGGGGACGGAGGGGGAGAAGGGGGAGTCAGTAGGGTTGGCGCGTTGGCGGGTGTGTGGAGGTGTTGGTGGCGCTGCAACTGGAGCTGATATGGCAGCAGCTGAAGCAGTTGTACTGCGCTTCTGTGGTATGATGTTACGTTTGCTCCGACGCGACAATGCACCACGCAATGATGCGGGATCCCCCGGCCGACTACCCACAACGCACACTGAGTACGAGCGCATTGCATGGTGTAACGGGGAACACCATCTGACCAGCGCGCTACCACTCCGTGTCCAAGACCAGCACACACGTCCGGGCCGCGCACCTAAACCGAGCCCCTCCGCTGCAGCATCGATGGTGTACAGCGGCCTGGGGTCGGCGTGGTTTAGCAGGTTGGCGCCCGGTCCCGCGCCAAACCAAGACCACACAACCACCGTGCCGTCCGCGGCGGCTGTCACAAAGCGGCCTGGGAGCGGACGTAGCAGTGGCAGGAGCAGAGGCAGCAGCAGCGGGTGCAGCGGCAGCAGCAGCGACAGCGGCGGCAGCGGCGGCGGGAGCGGCAGCAGCAGCAGCAGCAGCGGCGGCGGCGGCGGCGGCGGGAGCGGCAGCAGCAGGTGCGGCGGATGCAGCGGCAGCAGCAGCAGCAGCAGCAGCAGCAGCGGCAGCGGCGTGGGAAGCGTGCGGATGAGTGGTGGTGCACCGTCAGTGGCCGGAAGCAGCTGCCATTCAGCTGGGGGGTACTTCAATGCTGTGTACTGCTCGAAGTAATAGCTTTATTTATTTGCACTTGTGGGCGGACAAGGGCCCATGCCATGCATGCCGGCGTACATAAAGCCACGGCACATGCCCGAACTCACAACTGTGTGCAAGCAAGAGCAAAAAGTGCTGCTAGCAGGTAGGTCTGAGCTGAGTTTTCGAAGTAGTAGTAGTACTACAACTAGGGAGAGCGCGCGGCCCTGCATGGCACCCTGGAGGGTGACCTGCCCTGGCAAGTCGAGCCCTAGCTAGCCTGCGGGCACCCGCTAGCCCTCTTCTTGGTCCGTACACGTGTACACACTTTGTCGTGCGTTGAATTCGTGTCATGGCCGCCAGGGAGCGGGCTGGCATGCATGTGTCATGGGCTCTTGCACGCCCCCAGGTGCAAATAAATAAAGCTACAACTAGTAGTTGTAGAGGCTTGTGAGTCGCGTATATAGTGCCGTGCATGTACCATTGCTCCGCGCACGCTGGCATGCATGGCTTGGGCCTTTGCGCGCCCACAAGTGCAAATAAATACAACTACTATTAGAAGCATTACCTCATAGGTACTTTGTACTGAACCACCAGTAGTACAAGCAAGTCCCACCTCTCCACTGCAGCGGCGGCCCGGGGTCCAGTGCCAGGCAGGTGACGGGCGCCCCCCGTGTGCCCTGGGGCATGTGTTTGATGACACGACCGGACTCCAGGCTAATGACCTGGAGGCATGTGCGGGCAGAGGGGAGGCAAAGTGGGTGATTGGTACAGGTATAGTGCACTAGCGGACTGTCACGGACCACATGGTTGCAATACTTTTGATTTACACGACCGGACTCCGCGCTTGTGACCTGGGGATACGCGTGAGTGCGTGTGTGGACAAAGTGGGGTAGCTAATACATGAGGATGCGCAACTACTCCGTAATTTGGCACACGGTGCAACTGCCTTTGGTGGCTAGCGACATTGCGATGCTCAGCACTGCACACCCTGATGTGAGCGCAGCCTGTGTGCTACAGCGCTTCACGTGCTATGCATGCATACAAGGTGGATGCGTGGTGCTCTGATGTTTCTGCGGTCCCAGTTGGTCGACCATGAACCCAGTGATCTTCTTTCAGACGATTTCTACGTTTCTGCACAGTCTGTGCAGAAGCTCTCGGCCCAATCGTGAGAGCACCCGGCTCAGAACTGGGCAGAAGAACGACAGTGCTTGTGGATCTTGTATCATAATATGCTGAGCAGCTGCTGCTGCTGAGCACCTGCTGCTGCTGAGCACCTCCTGCCGCTGGCCTCTGGCCGCCACAGCGCCGGCCACGCCGCACAACTCCATAGGCCAAAAGAGTGCATTCACAAGGGCGTTTCGCAATTGCTCAGCAGTTTTTGTGAGCACGTAGGGGGCACTAGCTGGCAGCAGCTCACTTTCTGCGGGAGCGAGTGAGCTGCTGCTAACGCACGCAGGCTGGGCCAGCAAAACACTTCTGAATTGGGGAGGCCCAGCAACAGTGCCGCAGTAGTTGACGTCAGTTATGGTATCAGTTCGAGTGCTGCACACGTACAGTGGCATCAGAGCCAACGCCCCCACCCTGTGTGTGTGCATACGTGTGGTTGCCGGTCAACTGATGTGTGTAACATATTATAGATTATGAAGTACCAATATCATCATGAACATGTATATACTACTGTAGTATATATCTATAGTTTACGTGAAAAGGCCGCTTAAGCACCTTGCAGTAATGGACGTGCGCAGGGCTTTTCGTGCCCCAACCCGCTCACTCAACGCGCATGTAGGTACCTCAACAAGTACACCATGCAACCACGCAGCATGCGAAGCAACCTCAGTGTGCACCATACCAACTTTTGTGGACCTACCAGCTATGTAGTCGCTTGCAGCTTAGTGCAAAACATTGTTATTGTGTGTGCCCCACTGCCACTGTCAGCTTTCGTGCACACGGCTGCCCAGTACATACCTGCACATGCAGGTGGCCAGATGTGGCTGGTGACCCTTTGGGCACGCCTCGATCGCTGCTGGGAGCATGTGCCTGGCATGTGCGTGCACTGAATATTTAATAATAATGGTAATAACAAAAATGAACTGACAAGTCACATTGATACTTGTAGTGTAGCAATAGTGAACTGTCAGCTGGGTGTGTCAGCTTGTGCAGCTACCAGTATACTATAGCACACACGTGAACTCAAAACTGAAAAATACATCTGTCATGTACAGGAGTACGGTAGTGTTCAGGGGGTGTCATGTGTTCAAGGTTGCTGCTAAGGTACCAGTGCACGAAACGTGCAAGGTTGGTACGTCAAGCCTGCGCTGTTGCTGGGACACATGCCAGGGCAAAGCCTGCAGGGGTAGGGTATGAAGGACATACTTTTGAAGTACCTAGAAGTACACATGCATATCCACTTGTTTTATACTACTTCAGTACGCTGCTGCTTTTGAAGTATGCTATGCATGTGCCAGGGCAAAGCCTGCACGGAGGTTATACCCGCTTGGTCCAAACCAAACTTAGTCTAGCCCCCGCGCCATGCGCTTGCAGCAGCGCAAAGTGTGCACGGGTCTGCTACAGCGGCTGTCATGGTCATCCCTGCAGCCCGCCAGCACTGATAAGGTTGGCGGCAGAAGCAGCCACCACCGCAGCGCAGAGCAGCAATCCAGAGCAGGAGCCTGTGCCAAAAGTGGAGTGAATTGAAGTCCCACGCAAGCAGTTTGTGCAGCGTGCGCTCAGCAGCAAGTGTGCATAGGCAACTGTGTGACTGCTCAGCAGCAGCTATGAATGCCAGACTACAGTATACGGCAAACCTTGCCAAGCACCCAGGGTTGCCAACTTGTCAGAATGTCATGGGTCTGAACCGTGTGGGCACGCACATGGGAGCAGGTCCCTTGGGACATCTAACTGTAGCGTAGCGCTGTACCGTAGGTGACGCTGAATAAGACGCCCCCATTGAACAAGAAGCGGGCGGTGAATAAGAGGTCTTATTTAATGTCTACCCGTGTACACAAGGCTTAGCACTACCGGTAGCCATGCCGCATGCAGGTGCAGCCTCAGCGTGCATCGCCCCCCAGTCTTGCCAGCCAGCGCAAACAAGTCTCGACCGGTTGCTTGTTTGCCCTTCCTTTTCATTCGCGCACGCAACTGCACAGGCCTTTTCGTGCCCCAAAGGGACTCTAATGCGATGTGTTCAGCCGCTGCGGAATTCATGAATTCACCATGATGTCATCATTGATTCAGCGATGCCGGCATGGCATTCTTTTAAAAGCTTATATATATACTTCAAGTACAGTATACCTAGTATACTTCGTAGAAGTAATAGACTTCGTAGAAGTAATAGTAGTATATATTAATACCCCCACTGGAATTGGAGCCACCACGCAACTGCGTCTAAGCTCACCACGACTGCACCACTTGAAGTTGAGTTCGAAGTGTGTGCTCAGCACATGGCACCACCAGTGGCGTGAGTGATGTAGAGACTCCAGGCAGCGGTATATCCTACGGCGGGCCGGCCTGCCCACACAGACGCTCCGCATGCCTCTCAGCATGCCTTCATTCGTGGTGGCAGCTCCGGTGGTGGTAGTCCGTGTGGTTGCTGAAGCTGGCACCGAAGTTGCAGCCGCCCCTCTTAGTGTGTCCAGAACCACTACGACACACACACAGCACGTGACACCACTAGCGATGTACTTCAGAAGTATGTCACACACAGCACGTGACGCCACTACTGGCGCCTGTCACATGCAGTTTGTGCCGAAGCTGGCACTCACCGGCGGTGTGTATACATACTTCATAAAGACATGCATAAATACATACTCATGCTACTACTGTAGTTGTACACTTTTCCATACTTCAGGTGCATACCTAGTGTATACTTCAAGTATACCATATACCGGTACAGCATACATACTTCAACTATTTCTGAAGTATAGGCTTCGAAGTATACATGCATGCGGTGTGTATATACTACTTAGCATACATGTACACATATGTGTGGCCGCTCATGGCAGGTTGGTCCATTGTACGAAGTACAGTGCACTCATGATTAGTTATTTGATTTAGTGAAAGAAACCTAAAAGGCTGCTAAGCCCAGATACTGCCATGGCTGGGGCAAAACCAGGTTGGAGCCTGTGGGTGATTTATCCACCTGGTGAAAAACAAAACATCAGACTTCTTGCAAAATTTTAGTGCGGTATGCGGTTTAATGTGGGGTCCAGAGACATGTCACAGCATACATAATTCTACTTTGAAGTATATTAACGATACACAATGCCCTATATGATTTAGCGCGGGTCTTGCTTTAGTGCGGTGTGCTGGCAGGGCGACACTACCCCACACTAAAGCACGAGTACTTCAAAGTACCGGTACTTCACAAAAAACTGAGACGTGATTTTTCCATTGTGCCCTTCACCTTGCAGCTACAACTGGTCTTGTTCAAAATGACTTGGCTTCCTAAATGATGCTAAAGTAAGAAATTTGCGTAATTTTTCCATTGTGCCCTTCACCCAGAAGTCATAATGGCTGTAGACCCCTGGGACGTTGCACTTGCACAGTGCAGACGAACAAAACTACCAGGCGCTTCCGAAGTACTTCAAAAGTAGCAGTAGTACAACAGCAGGGGCAATGTGAAACCGCTCTGTTTTTAGGAGGGGTCGGCTCGGGATGCTGGGGGGATAAGCCGCCCTCAAAAGCCAGAGGCTTTCTTGAAGGGTGAAAAATGCGCATTCACCCGGCGCGTTGCCAAGAGATGCCGCTGCTCCCATGTGTCCTCTGCGCCACACCACCGCCTTCGGCAGTAGCAACTCACCGCATGTACATACGCTACAGTGCGCTCGCGGTTAAGTTCGTTTTGGTTTACTGCGGTATGCGGTTCAGTGCGGGGTTCAGAGACCCATCACTGACCACGTGATTCTACACAAACGATACACAATGCCCTATTTGATTTAGTGCGGGTCTCGCTTTAGTGCGGGGTGCTAGGGGGTGACACTACCCCGCACTGAATTTGACGACCAAAACGCCCCTGGGGCACCGCCGTCTGGATCTGAATGTGACCAAAAGCCGAAAAGGGGCCCCTGTGAACTGCGGCGGAATCTGCGGATATTGGGATTTGGCCACTTCCAAATCCCAAAAAGGGTCCCTATGAAAGTCGGCCTAAATCGTGAGTGCAGTGTATTCGATTCTGTGCCTACCGCTGCTGCTGCCAACGCTGTAAGTGGCAGGGCCGCTGCATACACTGCTGTACCCTATCACGCTCGTGTGTGTGTGTGCGGGTGACATGTACACGCTGGCATGCAGAGTAGGCTGGACAACACTACGTGCGCACTGACAGTGCACCAGCGCGCAACGTTTTCGGCTGAGCTGCTGAGCAGTAGCTGCTCAGCGCAAAACGGGTTTTTGTGAGGCTTGCTGCTGGCATGGGCGCACTTGCGGTTTGCAGCGCTGCAGCACGTGCGCCCGGCCGTCGCAGCCCCCAGCAGCATCCAGCAGCGCTTGTGTCGCTCTCTCTCTCTCTCTCTCTCCCTCGGCCCACCCTCCCACACCCCTCCTTTTTTCAATCCCACCCGCCCACCGGGGTCTTCTCTCGCGCCCTGCGCAGCAGCAGCTTGGCGTGGGGGCAAGCCTTTTTGTCAGGACGGACTTTTGCCCCAAGCCACGCTATGCTGAGCAGCCCGCTGTGTCTCTTGCGTGGCCCCAGTGCTTGTGTTGGTCGCGCAGTGCGCGCAAGGCATGCAGCATGCACATAGGTGCACGCGGTGTGGTGCCGCTTGCGGCAGCGTGCAAGCGGTAGCTTGCGCACACGACACCTGTTGCGCTGAGCAGGCAGCTGGCATGACAAAACGCAGCATCGCCTGGGTGCGTTCTTGCTGAGATAGATGAAGCATGTGTTCGGATATCCGCTAGGCACTTGAGCTTTTGCAACAGGCAAGCAGCACCAAGCCAGCGTGCATGTGGGGGAAAAAAAAAACGCAAGGCAGACCGCACATGGGACGCTACTCTCAGGTAGGGTCGTATTGAACATTTACCTCCCTGTAGTCGGCGCGTGTCATGCTCTCTGATGCTACACTACCACACTCAGCCAGCAGTGTGGCGCTCCGGTGCTTTGCCGCACGCCAGGGCATGCTGTGTTAAGAACATGTCCCTGCGCCGCGTGCCGCATTGCCGCGCACCAAGGCATCATGCTGTGGTGTCATCTTGCACTGCTGCATGCGACACTGGCGCACACTGTGGCATACATGACCTGGTCTGAACACTGTCAGTGAGGGAAGCTGCCCCCAGCCCCCCCCCGTCCCCCCAAGCTACACAGGCGGCCCTATGGAAGGGGTTGAGCTGCTGGGGCCCTTGCGTGTGGTTCGAAACACGAGCTCTTCCAGCACGATATCTGCCGGGTCAAGGCATTGTGCCTTCCCCATTGCCCCCTAAGACAAAAAGCGGAACATCGGGCGGCGCTACGGCACAGGATCCCCTGGTGGGTGGCGATGCCACAAACACTTATCACTCGCTCCCGTGCCAACTGCCGTCCGCGCAGTTGCACCTGCGGTCCTATGCTACAAGCCGAGCGAGCGACCCACACCCACCCGCTCGTTCCCCAGATGTGTAAGGTACATGCTGTTGTAAAGTGACATCCGCGAGGCCGCCTGCCAGAGGCAGAGCCATGGCCACAACAGCAGCGGCTTGCACAGC
>JAULBY010052883.1:0-11519 GCA_032358315.1 Ophiocytium majus
GTAGGGGCCGTCACCCTGGGCGGACCCGTGCAAGGGGGTGAACAAAGCAAAGATGGCGCCTAAGAAGAAGAAGCCAATCTCGCACCTACATATATGTATATGCGTGCTCAGCAGCAGCAGCGGCACCGGCATGCGCTCCCAAATCTGCTGAGAAGTGCCAAGTGGACACCAGCGGGGGGAAGGGGGGGGGTCTCACTGGTGGGTGTACTGAGCAGGACTGCTTGTGACAAACTGGCCGGCACTACTAGCAGTAGCTGGCTTGCAGGATGCTGAATGGACATACCGAGCTCTCACACGTGTCTGGCAGGTGCAGAGGCAGCATAATCTACTAGAAGTAGATATTAGTACAGTAGCACATTACACTGCAGTACATGATGTGCTGTACATGTTATTGCATACTTATGAAGTACTTCTGCAGTATATACTTCACGTATGTTGTTGTTTCTTGTTATCGGTGTTGCGCGCACCCCAAGCAGAGCGGCTTGTGACAACCCAGGCACAGTGACAATGCGCCAGCGGCGGCATTCCTAGGCGCTGTATCAACCTTTGCATGCGTTGGCGGCTGTAGCGCAGGCCTCTTGTTGTGAGGGCACGCTCATTTTGGCCGCGCGCAGCACACTCACCTGGCCTGTGCAGAGCCGCTCCGGTACTTGATCAGGTCCAGCGCCAGCTGCGCGCACGCACGCACGCACCCGTTGGGCATGCACCCAACACCAGAGACACGAGTCAGCACGGAAAGGCACAAGAACAGCCTGCGAATGCTCGTTGGTAACGTTCGGAGCGCGCCACATTGGTGCACCCGCTGGCATGTGTTAGCACCCCCGCAGGCTGCTAGCGGGGGGCAGGTGTGCTGGTGTGCTGGTGATGCGCCGTGCCCGGCGAGAGATGCGAGTCTGTGTGACTGTATGTACATGAAACACTGTACTTCCATGTAGACCGTACACTACTGAAGTACAATGCAGTACTTCTATGTGTACATGTACTTCAACAGTGCATGTCACTTCAGGCACTTGTATCAGA
The DNA here is from genome assembly GCA_032358315.1 of Ophiocytium majus. NCBI lineage: Eukaryota > Xanthophyceae > Mischococcales > Ophiocytiaceae > Ophiocytium > Ophiocytium majus. The sequence goes on from JAULBY010052883.1 coordinate 1,021, forward strand.
GTATATTTCATGCTGGTGCACCAGCGGCGCTGAGCAGCAGACACCAGGGCAACGCCACGCGCCACGCATGCCCGCCGATCAAAACCACCCTGCAACCCATTGACTTGGTAGCTCAACAAAAAAAAGGCAAGCAGACAGGCGTGGCACACAGCCTTTAAATATCATTAGTGATATTCAAGTGGCACACAGCCTTTAAATATCATTAGTGGTATTAAAATGCGGAGCGCCGGCACACAGGCCGCTGTCAGACTAAGTTTGAAAACAACGGAGCTAAAACTCGGCACCCTGGCACCACGCAACCCTGTAGACGGTCATGGCAACCGGAAATAATTATGCAAATATTGGGCTCCATCCGGCGTCGGCAAGGTGGAACTGGCGCAGCAGCACATCAGCCCCAGCAAGCAACCCTACCAGAGGCCATACTTATTGTACACACCGGTATATATGGATGTAGTACAATATACTCCGAAGTACTTTGCTAGGTCATACTACGTAGTAAAATATACGTCAAAGTACTACGGTACTTGGACTTTTTGCATGAGTCACAGACACATGAGGGTATGCGCAAACCGGTACAAGCTGCGGATACCTTAGTCGGGCGGGTAGAAGGCACTCAGCAGCGAGATGTGCTTGAATTTTATATGCACTGCAGTACACTACTTCTTGAAGCACACAAAGTACTAGTGATTTGGTGCACGCGCATGTGGAGGCTCACCTGGCAGGTCTGCGCCACCTCGGGCGCAGGGTCCGAGGCAAACTTCTCCAAAACCGCAACGCTGCCGGGCGCGCCAATGGCTCCCAGCGCCTCCGCCGCCTGCCGCAGCGCGTCACGCGGCGCACGGTGCAGCAAGAGCTCAGTCGGGCTTGAGTGGGCGTGCTCGCTGCGCAGCTGAGTGGTGTGTGGTGCAGTGATTGTGTGTGCGGGCACCGCGGTACAGTCATTGCGCAGGAAGACTGAGTAGGTGTGGTGCACAGTGACAGACAGGGTGTGTGTGCGTGTGTGTGCGATTGGTTGTGTGTGAGGCAGGTGGCACTGTCGGGCGGGTGCAAGGGTGGGGTGAAGGTGCAAGTAAAGCAGCAGACGCAGCTGTTGCACATGGCACAGCAGTGCTGGCGACTTGCGCATGGGTTGCACTCGGTGCTCGTCCCCGGCGGCACTTGCGCTCACCTAGCACTGCCTCGTATCATTCACTCTGTCAATGTAACTGGGTCGGCTTTGCACAGTTACACAATGTTTGCATGGGTTACACCTGTCTTGCGGCGCAGGAACTTTTGACTAAATTTGTGGCGAAGGAGTTTGTTGTGGCACGGCCACCGCACTGGCAGCCGCTTGTTGTTGTTGCAGATGATGTACAGATGGCTCATGGCTGACCCTGCCAAGTGTCCAGCATCCCGCATTTTCTCTGGCGCACTCGCTTGCTGCAGCTGCAGCCGCCGCTCACCTCGTGGCGCACCATGACGTCGTCCGCCGTGTCCTCCAGGGTCTCCTCTAGCACTACGCACGCCCGTGTGTTCTGCATCTGCCCCAGGATGTACCCCAACTCGTGCCTCAGCAGCGCGCTATCGCTTTTGTTGCGCAGCGCCACAGCTGCAGCACCAGCGCCAGGCCAGCAGCACCAGTGGTGGCAGCATTCAGAAGCGGCGCACGGAGTTTGGGACGGAGCGGGACTTGGCGGAGCGCAGGGCGGTGTGAGGCTGGACATTGCGAGTGCAAGGTCAGGGAGTCGGTGGCGTGCTCATGAGTGGCCTAGCTGCAGGCAACATACCAGGGGAGAGCCCGGGCACCAGCCAGTGACAGCAGCAGCTCACATGCTGTACAGCCAGGCATGGCGGCGACAGCAACAGCGCTGACACAGGCAGCAGCAGAGCTCTCACCTATGGCGTCGACGGCGTCTGCGCCTCCAATGGTCCTCAGGTAGAAGGCCGCATGGGTTCGCTTGCCCAGGGGCTGCGCGGTGTCCGCCAGGCAGGCACCCAGAGCCGGCACAGGCGGGAACTTGCCCTTGTCCTCGGCCATGCTTGCAGTTGCAGCAGTGGGCTGACACTTCAAAAAAGGTGCGGCTGGGAGACAAGGAGCCGACAGGTGGCAGTCACTGACTGGGAAACGCCGAGTGCTGCTGGTGGCGCCGAGGGTGTGCGCTGCCCCTGCTGCTGCTGCTGGTGCTGCCCTCACTCCTGGCTCAAGCCACGGGGACTCAAAGGTGGTCGCAGCGCAGAAGGTTGCTGCCAGCGCACCTTGCGCCCGCGTGCGAGGTATAGCCCGTTCCGCACTGGGAATCGCCCGCGTGGTTAAAACCGGGCGAAACATCCGCCAGGCTGACACGTGTTCGGTCATCATGATATCATCAAAACTTCTCGAACCTGACTGTGCGGTGCCGGCTGTGAGCAGTGTGCTGCAAGACACACCCACACACCATCCGTGCTGACGCAAGGCTAGTGGAGAGATGATGCCGCGCTCCACCCTCGTGGCGATCGCCGCGGTGGTGGCCGTGCTGGGCTGCGCCGACGCCTTTGTCAGCCCCGGCAGCAGCAGCAAGATCGTGCGGCGACATGCACCAGCTGTGCAGCAGCGCAAGTGTGCGGCGCCTGCGCTGGCGGCTGTCGCCCCTCGGGCCAGGCGCACGTCGCTGCACATGAGCACCACTGAGGCGTCTGCTCCCAGCGAGGAGAAGTTCGAGTTCCAGGCCGAGGTGACCCGCGTCATGGACATCATCATCCACAGCCTCTACAGCAACAAGTGGGTTTGCAAATGACCGTCGATTTTGTGCTTGGGTTGATGTTTATGGCGGTGGCGTGCTGCATGGGCACCTGTTGCAGCAGCACCTGCATGAGAAGTATGGCAGACATGACTGTAGCACCTGCTGCCATCTGCCTGCATGTTGCACCCACGCACACGATCGCATTTGTTTTCACATCGTTCCTGCGCCTGTGGATTGGCACGGCATACGTGGCAGCACACCTCGTCGCTGCTGCCCTGCTGCCATGCATGTCACGTGCGGCAGCACTGCCAGCCTCACCCGTCCCATGTGTCTACCCCCTGTCAGCCGAGCCGAAAAAATCGCCCATCTGCTTGCCACAACGCGCCGGCTTCGCGAATAACCAAGCCCTTGGGCTCCTGCGGACGCGCCACTGACACACTCTGCCTTCCGCTGGTGCCGGTGCCGTAAACACGCGCAGGGACGTCTTCCTGCGCGAGCTGGTCAGCAACGCCGCGGACGCGTGCGACAAGAAGCGGTTCCTGAGCATCACCGAGGGGCAGACCCCGGGGGACGACACGGAGTTCCGCATCCGCATCAAGGCCGACAAGGACGCCAAAACCCTCACCATCGAGGACTCCGGCATCGGCATGAGCAAGGACGAGCTCATCAACAACCTGGGGCGCATTGCGCAGGTGCGTCCCGCGCCGCCGCTGCTGTTGCTGCCGCCTGCTGCCACGTGGTGGCGCCTCTGCATGGTGCGGTTCTGGAAGGGGGCGTGCCGGGGTGTGCTGTGCGAGGCATGTTGAAGTACAGGTTGAAGTACAGCTTGCAGTGGGCGTGGCACTTCAACCACGGTCGCAAACTTCAACAACAGCGCACAAAATTTCGAGACCATGATCCGCAACACGCACCTGCGGCCGCCAACCTCAACAATGTTGACACACCGTCTCCCAACTCAACTCCTGCCCGCGCAGTCCGGCACGGCCAAGTTCATGGAGGCGCTGGGCAAGGGCGGCCAGGACGACATCAACCTGATTGGCCAGTTTGGCGTGGGCTTCTACTCGGGCTTCCTGGTGGCGGACAGGATGTCGGTGATCACCAAGTCCTGGCGCGAGGGCGCCGGCGCCAAGCAGCTGCGCTGGGAGAGCAGCGCCGGCGCCAGGTGGGGTGGTGTGTGGCGTCACTGCGCTTTTTTATCGGTGCTGTCCTGTGCTGCTGCTGGTGGTCGTGCTGCTGCTGGTGGTCGTGCTGCTGCTGGTGGTCGTGCTGGTGCTGGTGCTGGTGGTGGTCACGGTGGTGGTGGTGGTGGTGGTGGTGGTGGTGTTGGGTGTGCTATTGCCGCAATTTCTCGTCTTGAGTGTCTGCTGAAGTTGTCTTGCAAGTGCGCGTATGAAAAGGGCTTTCACACATGTCACACAAGGGCTGCTTGTCTGAAACAGGCGGGTGCATTACTGCCCCCTATGCCAGGGCCTATGGGGCCATGTGTGCTAAGACTTCAGCTTCAGTGTCGCAAATGTTTCCATATACTTCTAAAGTACTTGAATAATCGTATGTACTGTACTGTGATGGCTATGGAGCGACAATAATGGCTGCTGTTCGTTTGTCTGGCTGAGAATTGGCATCTCTGCGCTGCTGCTGCTGCCGCCGCCGCTGCTGCTGCTGCCGTCGCTGCCCCCACCGCTGCTGCTGCCGCCGCTGCCCCCACCGCTGCTGCCCCCACCGCTGCTGCCGCCACCGCTGCTGCTGCCACCGCTGCTGCTGCCTTCACCCCTGCTGCTGCCTTCGCTGCTGCTGCTCCTGCCTCCACTGCTGCTGCTGCTGCTATTGCCACCGCCACTGCTGCTGAGCAGCTACACCATCCGCGAGGATGACTCGGAGCCCATTGAGGGCAGCGGGACGCGCCTGATCCTGCACCTCAAGGAAGACTGCGAGGAGTACCTTGATGACTTCAAGGTCAAGGAGCTGGCAAACAAGTACTCGGAGTTTGTGGCGTTCCCCATACAGGTGCGTGCGGGTTTCTACCCAAAATTACCCAAACTTTTAGCAAAAATGCACTAAACACTAAAAGTATAACACTTTTGAATACACTTCGTAAGTATTTCTTGACTTGAAGTACTACTAGTACTTCATACGGTACTGGAGTTGCTAGACGTATGTACCAGCATACTACAGTAGTATATCATAGTAATACCGCCGTCTTGTGGATAGACAAGGTCATGGCCGCCCCCCCTTTCCATTTACAAAATGTCAAAACGCGGCCATGGCTTTATTTATACAGGTAGTAAGTATACCAGGTTCAATACTATTAGTGATATTTCGAAAATCCTGTGTTTTAGTACCGTCAGCAATGGGATGTTTGCGCTCGTGTGCGTTCCCATATACTACGTAGTACATATGTATACTTTGAAGTATGTGAATTAATACAGTATTATAAGTGAAATTGCACACATGACACGTGTGTAAACATGCATGTACATACACAAAGTAATTCTGTTTACAAACATTGTTTGACGTATCATGTGGCTGGCCAACACGTATTTGCACTTTGTGGCATTCGCCATCGTAGTGTGCGCTGCTCTGGTGTGTGCAGTACGAACGTGCAGACTATTGACCCGCAACTTCAAAACCCCAGTACAGGGTTTGTCACATTTCTTCTACGGCAACGCGATAGAAGAGCGGTACTAGTAGCTGTTTAATTTATTTGTGCTGCAGTTTCGTACCATGATACCATGATGGTGGGTTTCAGGTGTGCAGTAACATGTGCACATGTATGACTACTACTAGTGACGAGTTGCAGCTCATAACGTTTGCATTATAATACTCCCGCGGTACTGCAGTGGTACCGTATAACGTTTGTAAATACGGCATAACACGCATTCATCTGATTGAAATTTGAAATGAATATGTTTATAAATATATTAGTATTAAAAATACGGCAAAAACACCGTATCGCCTTTTGGAATGTAGAAGCACGCAGATATATGCCGTCTCTTGTATAACGCAAAAACGTTGTAAGCCATGACCCATGACTATAACTACCACACATTGTATGCTATCATAGTTCAGTAGGTGCACATGTGCTGTGCATGGCTATCGACTACTTGGCCTTTGTGGTGCTCCACATTCAGCTGGGATGCCCAGCGGCAAGCCAAAACATGTACTTCAAGTATGTACTTCAAGTGTATGTGAAGTACATGATGAACTTTGCATGGGCGTGTAGCACACACTTGAGCCAAAACCAGTGACCCTTCGTACTTCAAGTCTGACCCTTCGTACTTCAAGTCTGACCCTTCGTACTTCAATCATGTACTTCAAGTGTACACTTGAAGTACATGATGAAGTCTGCGCGGGTACATAGCACACTTACGAGCCACGACCAGTGACCCCCTTCTGAGGGTCCGCCTGGCCTTGTGTGCCTATGGCTACGCCCAATTTACTCATGCCGCGTCAGTCAATGTACATATACTCTGTACTACTTGAGTATACTACTACGTAGTAGTATACTTTAAAGGATACTTCTGGGAAAGACATGACCTCTGTTCAGCGCCGTTATCAATGACTCAGGTGCTGTGAGGTGGGCCCTGGGAAGGGTCACTGGCTGTGCCTCAAGTGTAATAATTTCTAGTTTATTCCTTGGCACAGTAAGTAGCTTATGCTCCGCCAAGTCGTGTGCTTCAGTTGCACACGTCGCTGTCGGAATGTGCGTTGAGCATGGCGCGGCTGCCGACCATCGTGCAGCATCTGAGGCAGCGGTGGCTGCTGTATTGAGAGTGCAGAAATCTTATCTGCCGTTATAGACCAACAGATTTATTACCAATGATTGTAACAGCACATATTAACATCTGGCGCCCAAATTTTGATCTAGAACAATACTCAAGTATTTTACACCGGTTTGTTACAATCTGGAGTTCCTTTGCCTGCCGCCCGCAGGTGTGACACTGGTGGGGTGTTCCACTTGCGCGTTTTGTCATTGAAGTTGTTATTGAAGTTGGTGCGCAGCGCCTGGGGCAACGGTGGGTGCTGCCTGCGCGATTTCAAGTCTCTCTATCTCTATCCATCGTAGAAAAAGTATGTGTTGATTTTGCTGTGAGCGATGCTGTTGGTCGTCGACATACCATATACCAACTACTGAATGCGAGCCAAATCATCACCTGTAAAGCCTTGTATCTTAAACACCATGCTCATACCTAGTGATGGGTCACAGCGTATACTTTTCGCATTATACGCCGTATAATGCATGTGATTACGCCATGTAACGCATACGTTCTGCGGCAAATACGCCGTATATCGCGTTTTGGGACGTAGAAGTACGCCGTATTTTTGTTTGACGTATAAAATACGTTATACGCCGTGACCCATTACTATTCATACCGCTTGATGACAACCATGAATTGCCATCTGCCGCGCGCAGGTGTGGTCTGAGACGACCAAGTACGAGCAGGTGCCCGACCCAGACAAGGAGGCCAAGGAGGGGGAGCCCCAGCCCACCAAGACGGTCTCCAAGACCTCCTTTGAGTGGGTGAGTTGCCATGCGAGGCCGCTTGTAAAAGGGAAACTTTTTTTACAAGCATCTGTAAACATACACCTTTTGGTATATGACTACCAGCTTGAAGTGGGCACGAGGCAAAGGGGGGGCGCCAGCCCACCAAGACAGTCTCCAAGACCTCCTTTTGAGTGGGTGAGTACCATGTGAAAGGGAAATTTATGTGCGCAAGCCTTTGTATGATTACCACCTTGGAGTGGGCAGGAGGGTAAGGAGGGGGAGCCATAGCTCATCAAGACTGCCGTGAAGACCGCCTTGGAGCGGGTGAGTGGCCGTGTGAGGCCGCTTGTGGAAGGGAAAGAAAGTGTCCAAGCCTCTGTATGGTTACTAGCTTAGGGAGTGGGCATGGGGCGAAGGAGGGGCCGCTGCAGCTGCAGCTACCAAGACTGTCTGGAACACCACCTTTGAGAGTGGGTGAGTACATGAACAACATGCTACACCTAGAAGTGGGTTAGAGTGCACAGTGCTGAGCAGCGCCATATTATCCGCTAGTGACAGGGGGCAGCGCGCTTGATCATGCCTTTCTCCAGTCTCGTTCTGTTTTTTTCTTAGCTATGTGCACAGGGCTGTCCACACCCCAAGCGGATGTTTCGTAGGAAAACACGAGGCCATCCGTGAAAGGGAAATCATGTGCACAAGTCTCCACGCTTACCACCTTGTGAGCGGGTGTGTCGCCGCCGCGGCTCTGGCAGGCCCTGCCGCTGGGAGCGCTGACGATGCTCAACAGTACCAACCACACATGGTACTTTTGCCAGTAGCGAGAAGACAGCTTGTGCTTCGATACATGCTGTCAGAACCAAAACTCTCGCTACACGCGGAATACGCACTGCGCCCCCCCCCCCCCCTGCCTGCAGGAGACGATGAACAAGATGAAGCCCATCTGGATGCGCAGCCCCAAGGAGGTGAACGATGAGGAGTACGCAGAATTCTACAAGAGCACCTTCCGGGCATGGGACGAGCCCATGGCGCACACGCACTTCAGCCTCGAGGGACAGGTGCGGAACGGGGCGCCCCTTGGTGCAGTGAAAGTTTGAATAAAAAGAAATGAATAACATGTTTATTATATAAATTAGCACCATTTTCTTATTACTGTAATTTTGTTTATTTTCCACGTGTGTGGGCGTGCAAGAGCACATGTCATGTCATGCATGCCAGCGCGCTCGTGGCCACGGCACATGCCCGACAGTGTATGCACACTACACACACACACAAATTACTGTAGTATATGTTGACCTGAAGCGTGCATTAGAGCACCAAGTCCACGATCCGCTACTTTAGCTGATGTGGTTTCCGTAATCAACAGGTGACTTCTTGTTTCTTTTGTCGCCCACTGCGAGTTGAGTGTTCAGCAGCAGCATTGTGCGGGCGGCGTTGAAGGCTGTGCTGCAGCCGCGCGCGTGCCGCTCTCACACATGCGCCGCACGCACAACGCGTGCCCACACACACACTCACACACAAAGCCACATGTAACGCTCCAGAAATTATTATACTTGGAGGTGACCCATGTGGCTGCCAACAAGCATATACTACTACAGTAGTAGTACCACAGTAGGAAGTACTTCGAAAGATAGTATATTGTATGTGTATGGCCGGCGCGCGCTGCATGCCGCCCTGCTGCCCCCGCTGGGAGGTTGTGGGTGCTGCTCATACACAAAAGCACATGTAGTGCCCCCGAAATTTCTAGCGTGTACAGTGCGCTCGCGATTTAGGTCGCTGTGATTTAGTGCGGTATGCGGTTCGGTGCGGGGTTCAGAGACGCGTCACAGACCACATGGTTCTATATTAAACAAAGAAAAAAAAGGCCCTTTTGAATTAGCGCGGGTCTTGCTTTAGGGCGGGGTGCTAGGGGGGTGACAGTACCCCACACTAAATCGCGAGTGCACTGTACTTCAAAGTACTTTAGATGACATACTTCTAGTGTACTGAGGTATACTACAAGTACTTTGTGAAGGGGTCTGTATGGGTGCTAACTGCGTTTTGCGACCGACTGGCCGCGCCGCAGGTGGAGTTCAAGGCGCTGCTGTACGTCCCCGGCGTGCTCCCCTACGAGCTGTCGCGGAACATGTTTGACGACACGTCGCGCGCCATGCGCCTGTACGTGAAGCGCGTCTTCATCAACGACAAGTTCGAGGAGCTGCTGCCGCGCTGGCTCATGTTCCTGCGCGGACTCGTGGACTCGGAGGACCTGCCGCTCAACGTGGGGCGCGAGATTCTGCAGCGCTCCAAGATGCTGAGCGTCATCAACAAGCGCCTGGTGCGGAAGGCCATCGACATGTTCCAGGGCATCGCTGAGGACGAGGAGGTGGGTGGACGACGGTTGTGGCGTGTGGTATGTTTGTAGTTCGCCCGTGTGCATCATTTTTGCCCATTTGCTGACGTGGAATGCGTCATCAACAAGCGCCTCGTGCGCAAGGCCATCGTCATGTTCCAGGGGATCGCTGAGGATGAGGAGGTGGGTGGACGGCCGCCCCTCTAGCTAGTGTACAGTGCACTCGCGATTTAGTGCGGGGTTAGTGTCACCCCCCCAGCGCGCATGACAGCAAGGCCCGCACTATGGGGATTGGGGGGGTTATAGGCCCGGCCAAACTTCAACTCTGACGCCCTTTCCGTAACTGCCGATTCCGCTGCGTCCGCCCCCCCCCCCCGCAGAAGTACAAGAAGTTCTGGGGCAGCTTTGGCAAGTACCTCAAGGTGGGCATCATTGAGGACGAGGACAACAAGGAGGCGCTGTCCAAGCTGGTGCGCTTCCAGACGACGCACGACGACAGCAAGGAGCCCGTGGACCTGGCGGCGTATGTGGGCCGCATGAAGGAGGGGCAGAAGGGCATCTACTACGTGTGCGCGGACTCGAGGTAATTAAAAATAATAATAATAATAATAGTGGCGGGGGGGGGGGGGGGGCTGAGCAGGGATGGTCCGTTCGGAGCAGCCCGCAACCGCCATTTCATGCGTGCTTGTGTGCACGCTGCAGTATACTTCGAAGTACATGTCGTACACTACAGCCGCCAAAGCATGCGTGCTTGCGTGCACGCTGCAGTACACCTCGAACTACACTTTGTCTACTGCACTAGTTTGCCGGCGGCTCAGGCCCACCTGCTAGCGGCAGTTGTTTATCTTGATTGTTAGACGGTTGTGAGCCCGCGTATATGCTGCCGGGGCAAGTACCATTGCTTCGTGCACGCAGGCATGCGTGGCTTGGGCCCTTGCACGCCCACAAGTGGAGACAGTTCTCGGTATGCATTATCAGGGGCACTGCT
>JAULBY010052894.1:0-11518 GCA_032358315.1 Ophiocytium majus
GGGGGAGCAGCAGCACAAGGCGGCGGAGTTACTCCCACATTATAGTGGTGTGGCGGTGCATCGTGTTGTGGGGAAATGTGCGTGTGCGAGCGCGGGAGATGGGTTTTTGCGGGCTGGTCAAGTGGCGTGTGCGATGGTGCGGAGCGGACACGGCAATGCATGTGCATATTGTCTGTCAGCTGGGCTGCGGATGGAATGAACGGTGCTGCAGCTGCGCACACCGCAGGTGGCGGCGCGCTGCAGTGCACGGGCTTGGGCGAAACTGTCGCGGACGAGTCACTTCTGAGTATTGGCGCGTATGAGCGCACTTGTGCTACGCATGCCTGCCCTTAGCCAGCATGATGTGACATGTTAGAAGCAGCTTTGCTTAGCACCGACAACCGCCCACCTTGCCGTCCATGTTGTCGAGAGTCTGGTAGATGAAGAGCCCGGAGGCAACCACGGGCAGCACCCACGTCGGCGCGTCACGGGAGCTGATGCCAGGGCAGTACACGCACAGGAGCAGATAGCCCACGAAGGACACAGCCAGGCCCAGTGTGGTTACCACATTGGGCGCCATCCACTGCAGCACCGCAGCACAGCGGCAGCGCACAACAGGGCATGGCGGAGGTCGGCGACTTGCATGCAGGGCGCCGGGTTGCGGCAGCGTTTCGCATCTTCTGCAGGCACAGCACAGCAGGGTGGGGGCAGGGCTCGCGGCGCACCTGTGGCACGAACACCAGGCATTTCTCCGCCAGGGGGGACAGGAAGTACTTGTAGGTGAGGCTCAGGTCCCGGCCGTGGTACTTGTAGTTCCTCACGTGTGCGATTTCCTTGGGCGACAGCAGGCGGTTGGGACGCATGGTGCCATCCCCTTCTTGGCCATTGGCTCCTTTGCCGCACATGGCTGCTGGTGGGCAGCACGGCGAGCGGAGCACGGCGGGGGAGAGCAGGTGACCCAGCTGCTGCTGCCGCCACCGCTACTGCTGCAGCTGTCGCCTGCTGTTCTGTGGTGAGGATGTTGCTGTAATTCGAATTTCACGGGACGGTTCTTCAGAACTGTGCAGACCCAGTTTGGAGCCCCGGCTCCAGGGTGCAGAGGGTGCACACACACACACGCTCTGCTGCCGCGCTCTTTCGCTTGTGAAAGCCTTTGTCAGGAGCACGCCTGCGTCAGCAGCACCTGCAGACAAGCGCGGAAAACGGACCCGCGCTTCCCTCTGCATCATCGCCGCCAGCGCTTCCGCCTCTCCAGCATGCACGCGACTGACGAGGCAGCTGCTGACAGTGTTGCAGCAGTGGACCCCCCCAGCTTGGACGACGTAGCGATGCAGTCCATGGAGCCTCCGTCCTCGTGGGACCACATGAGGCTCAACGCCTGGCTAAAGGAGCAGAGCTGCCTCAACCTCATTGGCATCGAGACTTTGGAATCTCTGGTAAGCACTCACCGCATACTGTCGACTTAAACAACTTGCACAGACAATTTCAAGCACGAGCTGCCGCAACGTGCTTGCTGGCTGCACAGCCTGCACCTCAGGCTGTCTGTACCTACTGCTGCTGCTTTGCACCGCACGTGCACGTGTGTCTTACTACATGGCATAATAGCTCTAGGTGCACACTTGTGCCGCCATCCCACGCGCTGCACAAGTTGAAGTCGCAAGTTGAAGTGAGCTGCCGCGTTAAGAGTGAGGCTGCTATTCCACTCATGCTGTGCCAACTGCGGCACCTGTGTGCTACCCGCAGCTCATGCTGGAGCTTGATGGCCAGACCCTGCTGAAAGTGACCACCGATGACCTGAGACACTCGGAGGAGCTAGGCTTCACCGAGGAAGAAATACGGGCGGTGAGTCCGCTACGCTACTACTTCGTACTTATGAAGTATGCCATAAAGTATGCCACGCTTTGCAGCAGTGTGCAGGTGTTGTAACACTCCAGCAGGCGCGCACACAAGCAAGGCTGTGCAGGTTGAGTGTAGGTGCCAACCACAGTAGGTGCCGGCCAATTGCGTTCGCGCGCACTGGTTTGTGACCCGCGCTAGACCACAATAGTGCACTGAACCAGAGCGCACTAAATTGCGAGCGCACTGTAGCAGCTTCTGCAGCGGCGAGGCGGTCACCGCCTGCGCGTCTGCTGCTTCAGCGGTCTACAGCGTCCCCACCACGGCTCCAGCAGCACTCCCTTCCCACTGTCCTTGTCGAGGCAAAGTTGAGCACTGCGAACCTGTGTGGTATGCGTTTGCACAGCTAGATGGAGTTTGCAGTTCTGGCACCTGCGCCGAGTGCAGGTGTACGCCTTGGTGCTGCCTCGAGCGGCTGCCCTCTCTGCAACTACGCAGACGCCTGTGGTTTGTAGCCAAAAGTCTGCCAGTTTGTCGTGTGTCCCGCAACTGCCAGAATGGGGCGGGTCCCCGCCACTTGCAGCCACCTTGAGCGCAGCAGCGGCCACTGCTGCGTGCTATTTCCTGTTGCCACATAAGCAAGTGCTGGAATCTATGGCTGGTCACCACACACGTGGCGGCAAGTGCCACAGTGGGTAACCTTGCCCTTGGCACTTGCACATGATCAGCTGCGCAATGGCCACCGGTAAACTTCAAGTACGACAGGTTTTGCCCCCAGGGGCGATCAGCTGTGTGATGGCTATTGGTCAAGTCCAAGTACAACTTTTTTTTTTTGCATGCCAGTGCTTGAGCTCACCCCACCTCGCCGCAACTGCCCCCAAACCCCTCCACCCCCCGCAGGTGATGCTGGTGCAGGCCAAGCTGGAGGCGCTGGAGGTCCGCATCTGCACTGGCACCCCCCCCCCGCCCCCCGCCCACCCCTGCTCAGCACCCGCAGCACCCACAACCGCAGCAGCCGCCGCTACCTACGTCGACGCCGAAAGCGGCGACTGGGTCGTGCCCGCGGTCTGTGTGGACGCGGCCGGCGACTCCTACTTTTCGGAGAAGAGGGTCCACGTGGGCGCGCCGGCGGGCGGCGGGAGGGATATCGGCGCGCTGTCGCGCGCGCTGCCGGCGGCGTCCGTCACTTTTCGCGTCACGCCGCGGGACTACGATTTTGACCTTCACTGTGCGCCGCGCCGGCAGTTCATCGTCTCGCTCGACGCGGGCGTCGACATTGAGACGACGCGCGCTCCGGGCGAGCGCCGCGTGTTCCCGCCGGGAACGGTCATGTTCGTTGAGGTAACGAGCGCGGTGAACTTCAAAAACCTGGCCAGTACACAAACTTCAACATGCATGCAGGGAGTCTAGTGGGTGCGGGTGTGGGCGTAGAGGCGAGGCGCGGCGCGGGCGAGCGCAGCGTGTTCCCGCCGGGAACGGTCATGTATGTTGAGGTGCGCGCGCGTCGCAGGTTTCAACCTTCAACACTGCGGAATGCAGCTGTTGTAAAGTGTTGTAGTGGGTGCGGGTGTTTGCACGTGTGGCAGCACGCGGGCGAGCGGTGCGTGTCTTGGCCGAGCTTTTGCGCCGTATGTTGCCATGGGGCACTGCCAGGTCACGCCACGTATGCGATGGCGCCTGCTTGGCAGCCACGTGCGCCTCCGCTGAGCGGCTGGGGAAGCCGCACCAACCACCACCGCCGAAGACGAGCGCGAGAGCATATGCTGTTGGTGGACCTGCGCTGGCGCTGATAAGGCGCTGCTGAGGGATCCATAACACCGTTGACAAACTATAGACCCGAATTACTCACTGCAGTAAGGTGCCAACAGCGCAGGATCACCGAATACCGCCCGCACTGGACACGTCGGTACATATTTCCCCGCCATCTCGAGCGTTTTGACAGCGTGTATCATCCGCAAACTTGCCTTGTTGTACCCTATTTTGTGCGACCCTAGCGCCGCTGAAAACCGCTCCTGACGCATGCGGTGCCGCCGCCGTCGCCCGTGGAGCGCAGGACACGTGGGGCAAGGGGCACCGGTCGCGCGCCGTGGACGGCAAGGCGCGCCACTCTGTCTTTATAGCCGTGCCGGACGACGTCCTGACTTCCTAGCTTCTCCAGCTCGGCGGCACACAAACTCACCCGCGGCCGCAACAGTGTCCGGCGGCGCCGCTCCACGAGGGCCGCCAGTCGCGCGCGTGTGACATCCGTGGCAGCAGAGCCGGCATCTACTTCAGGCATGCCGCTGCGCGCTGATCAGGGGGCGCTTGCGGCGCCGGCGCGCTGAACGCGGGGTGGCCAAGGGGTGGAGTGGACGGGGGCCGGCGCACCCAGCATGCTGTGCAGCCTGGCCACACACACAAGATCACAACACATGCCCCCCTGGGCCGTACCGCCGCCCCAAGACATAATGCGACCGCGCCAAGGTGCAGCAGGGCGCGGTGGGAGCGCAGCGGCCGACCAGGTTGAAGTGCGGGAGTTCCTGGGCACTTCGTGCGCTGAGCACAGCGGGGACAGCACGCACGGCTCACGGTAAGCCGCGCCAGGGGCACCCCCGCACCTCGCAGGCAGGAGCGGCAGCGCTGGGCCGCGCTGTGTCAGGAGCGCGGTGACGGCGCCACGGGCATGGAGCCTGTCTGCTGAGCAGGCGACAGAAACGCGCAGCTGTGTGGTGTGAGGTGCCGGGCGCCGCCTCGCTGCTTCACGGCACGCTGTGCTTGCGGTAGCATGCTGCCCTTGCGGTACTTCACGCACAGCTGCTGTTGGCGGCCGTCTGTGCCGACGGCTCGAGCGTTGGTGGCTGCTCAGCAGTCAGCAGTGTGAGGTAGGGAGTGCAGACGACGGTGTGTCGTACGGCGCACTGTGGCATGCTCGTGCATTTCAATCCCGGTGGGTGGTGAGGCGCGCGTTGGATGGTACTCGCGCCACAGCGAGTGGGCTCCTCTGCCCTCCATGCTGTACGCGGCGACTGCACGGTGCCGTCACGCAGTATTCAACACGAGGGGAAGTGTCACATGATTCACACACTGGCCTGTAAGCTGCTGCACATGCGCTCGTTGTGCCATGCACGAGCATGTTGCCCTGTCACTGCGCGCACATCGTTTGAACACGGCATGCGCACTATCGCATGGCATGGCGTACACGCATGCAGATCCGCTGCACAGAAGGGTAGTACATGTGAAGTGCACGTAGTTCACAAGTGCACACGCACTGCATTCCAGACGCCAAGAACAGGCGCGTGAGCAGCACCGCGCCCCCTCCCCGCGGTGAACCTTTGCCCTACACAAGTTACCAGCGCTGAGTACTGAGCTTGACAACGGAACGAGACTACAAAAGTTACTTGTAGTACATGTGAAAGTATATGTACTTCACAAATACATGCATGCTGTACTTTTATTTAGGGCATGGAAAGCCCTTTGCACACGGTGCGCGTGACCAGAAAAAGGGATCAGACAGGTGTGGCGAAAGAGCAGGCAATGCTCAGTATTGCGTACACTAAGGGAGGGCTGGCATGTTGCCAGACTGCTGTACTCTTTGGCTTGGCCCCCAAGAAGAAGATGACCATGCCCGTATACTTCGAAACACTACGGTACTCAGAATGGATGTACGTCAACCCAAGCGAAGGTTCATTTGATACAACGACCTCAGTTGGCGGCTACATGTATCTGGCAGCTACGCTTGGCACTCATCCCGCAGGCAGGCTTTGGCAGCCTGCAATACCGGTGCTGAGCACAGATGCCAGCCAACAGTGCATGCATCATCCCCAGCCGCAACACGGCAAGTACATACTGTAGCAGCATACCGGTAGCAGACTGTGTCGTACACGCCACCGCTGGTGCCTTCTCCTGTGTGCATACGCTTTCGTTCGGGCGTACCAGCCCCCTCAGCACACATAGTGCTGTCTCCACACCGGCAGCATCTGCAGGGGGGACTGCCTCCCCTCCGAGTCTGTGCCACTGCCTGGCTCCCCCACCACCTCCACATCGCTGTCAGCATCCGCTGCCGCTGGTGTTGCCGCCGCAGGCAGTACACCATCAGCGGATGGTGCGCAGGGCTGCTGGGCAAAGAGTAATGCAGTGGTCTGGCTGCTTGCTGGGCACGGTCTGTGCTGAAGGAGTTCAAGAGGGTGCGCTGCCCTGGCTTAGCAGCAGCGGCCTTGGCACGCGCGTCATCTACCGCCTTCGGCACGGAGGCTGTGCTCACAGTGCATGTTCCTGCTGGTGCTATGTTCCTGCTGGTGCCCAGAGCCTGCACCAGCCTGCACCGGATGTGGCGGCAGCTGGCGGCAGCCTCAGCTGCACCTGCCACACCAGCCTCCCACCAGCTGCGCCCGCCGCCGCGCTACCCAAGTGCTGCTGCTCGTCTTTTGACCAGGACGTCGACGTTGCTGATCATGACCCTGATCCGTCTGGTCTCTGCACCCTGATCCGTCCGGTCCTGCTGGTCTGGGCGACCGTGCTCCCCCACTGCTGGCTGGCGGCGACCTCCAGAGCCCCTGGAGACCTGAACAAGTTGGTTTGGAGCAACAGCAACAGCAGTTGCAACGCAGCCCGCAGCCTGATCGCCAGCAGCTGTGTGTGCAATCCCACCCGGCAACAACCAATTCGCGGTCGGCCCCACAGCGTTGCACAAGCAGCAAATCCTTCGACTTCTGCACCATGGCTGCGGCCGTGCTACTGGTGGCGGCGGTGGTGCTGCTGCCACCACTTGTTCTCAAGATCAAGCGCACACCCCCAGGGCCCATGCACAGCGAGAAGGCCTTGCTCGCTCTGCGCAGCAAGTTCGAGACCAGAGACGGCGATGCCTTCGTGTGCACCTTCAGGCGCTCTGGCACCACGTGGACCCAGCGCATCATCAACCTGCTAATCCACGAGGGCAGAGACCCACTAAAGGTACATCCGCCACTGCTGCTCCTCATGAAGGCTGAGTAGCAGCCTGGGTGCGCGCGGATTTTGATTTTTTAATCACTTGTGCATACATGTGCTAAACTGTCGAGACAACATAATCATGTCTTGTCGCTGATGCCGCTGTGTGTGGGGCTGCTGGTCTGACTGTGGCACATCGGCCGGCTTGCCGACTCTTGCTGCACCAGCAGACAACCATCCGCGCAAGTCAGTGTGAAACGCATAATACGGCAGGGGCTGTGGCTTTAGAGCTTTGCGAGTTAGTTTGCCAAACACAACCTGTAGCATCAAGAAAACACGGTACACTGTACAAGTACAATACTCAGTTCGCAAGGATGGACCTGAAGTGTTTCGAAGTTTATACCCCACGGTGCGTATCGTTGTTGTTTCTTCACACACATGCAGGTGCCAAGGCTTTCGCAGCCCCTTCTGGAACTGCCGCCAACCTCTCGACTGGCGTCTGCGCGCCCGCCCAACACCACGCGCACAGAAAATGCTTTCGTAACCGCCTTGTAACTGCCAATGCGATCTGTGGGGGCGCCGGCAGACCAATGAGGAGGCGGTGCCGTGGCTGGAGGTGGCCGCGCTGGGCCCATCCCTTGTGGCGTACAGCGAGGCCGGGGGCTGGACGCTGCGCGCCATAAACAAGCAGCCGTCGCCACGATACTTCAAGTCGCACTCGTGCGTCAAGACCCTGCCGCGCGGGACGGCTGAGAATGTGAAGGCGAGTGTGACTTGCTGCTGGTACAGCGGTGGGCTGTGGCTTTGGGGGTGGGGGGGTGGGGGCGCATGGGATGGAAAGGGGGGCATGGGTGGGGGGGCAGGAGGGGGGTCAGGCATCAGTAGCACCAGCATGGGCTTTGGTTGGCAATGCATGGCCTGAGGGGGTGGTTGCTGTGCTAGACGGTGATGGCTGGCAGCAGCGGAGGGGAACTGGTCAAATGGGTGTCACTGGGCAGGGTGAACAGGTCACACGGTGCCCTGTAATGCAGCAGCAGCCGGGTGCTCAGCTGGCGATATCATATGCAAATACTTCGCTGATTTACCAAACCTGCAGTGATGCTGTGATGGTGCACACGTTTGTCTGCCAGTACGTGCACGTACTTCAAGTGAACTTTCGCTGCACACGTCGCCACGGTGGGCCGCCACAACGGGAAGCGGCTACCAAATCCGCAGGCGTGCGAGGCCTCGTCCGACTGAGCTGGGCGGGCTGCCGTGATATATACCGCCGTTTGGACTCCCTACTGCCCGTACATCCACACAGTCAGCAATGCAAGGCGCATTTGGGTAACTGCCTGGGTTTTGAGCCTGGTGTGACCAACTCCATGGGCCTTGGCCTGGCATCTTACCCCAGCCACTACGCTACCCGGGCATCATCAACCTCTGGAGGGCTGCAACATGGAGGGTGGCAACAAAACGTGTACTCAAACTTTGTGGATGACGAACAGTGCCAGTGGTGACAGCGTTGGCGGTAGCGAAGTTGACTTTGTATGGAATGCTGTACCTGCACCATAAAACGCTTCTGATGGAAAAACAGATGTTGCCGATATGTCCGCGTATGTATTGTGGTGTATACTTCGAAGTACTACTTAGAATACAGAACAAGTCAACAAGCACATGAATAGTGTAGAACTTCCAGGACCAGTAGGTATTTGGTGTGCCTGCACTGTTTGCGCCTTACTGCAATGAATAATCCACCCAGCTTAGATCTTGGATGAAGAACTGTGCCACTTTACGGAGTTGTGCATCGCGACCGCTGGCTCTTTCATAGCCGCGCAGTGCGCTGCCACACGCACCTCTATGTTCTCCCAGTCCGCTGGCTCGCCAAGGAGCGTCACCTCCGGCACTCCGCACACGCAATCGAACGTGTACTCAAAGTACTTTTTCATGGACGCCATGAGTACCATGGCGCCCACAACCTGCGGCGGCAGCGGCGGCGTGGCGTGCAGCGTACAACAGCAGGTTTTTTCAGCGAATGCTTTGAGCGTAGCAAAAGCTTTTTGCTAAGCTAAAAGCTTTTTACGGTGCAGGTATGCCATACAGAGTACTCTTGCATGGAGGCCGTGAGAACCATGGCGCCCACAACCTGCGGCGGCAGCGGCGGCGCGACATGCGCAACGTACAACAACAGGTTCGGGACTTGCATATGCGCATCGTGAGGTGTACTGATCGGTCACAGCGTAAAAGTTGCTCATTGTGCGCCGTGTAACACAGGTAAGTACGGCACATGACGGGTGTGAAAGAAACCTAAAACGTTGCAAAGCCCAGATGCTGCTGTGGCTGGGGCAAAAACACCAGGCCGAAGCCTGTGAGGTGTTTTGTCCACCTGGTGAAAACACTAGACAGCCACCACACCTACTCAGTGTCCTTGAGGGATAGGGATGATGCAGATCTCGAGTACAATCAAACAGGGCTTACTTGTGCGATGCCGCCAAAAGCGTGTGTATGCAAACGGCAGTATACGGCATGTACGCCATATACTGCGTTTGTGGGCGTAGAAATACGCAGTATTTTGTATAAATACCACAGTAGTAGTAGTACTACAGTAGTACTACAGTAGTATATAACGTAGAAATACGGTACCGTATACATATATATTGATTATCGCTGACCCATCGCCGGTGGGTTGCCAAGCGCCCCACCACTGACGAGCCTGCACAGCGTGGTGGCTGCGGTGGCGGCACAGCACTCGGCGGCAGGTGCATGCTGGGAGTACGCACATCAAGGTGCGTGCGCACCGGTTCGGAGTTCAAATTCAACGGCGGTGGGTCAACCTGCCCCCGACCTGGATGCCTATCGGCACATAGCCCGGCGGCTGCCGCAGGGCAGGCCGCGGAGCCGACCCTCCCATACATCTCGTAGTATAGCGGGTACACACATGCTCTCATGTCTCTATGACTAACATACGAACTTAATGTTTGAACACACCTTGTCATGTACGGTGGTCGTGGTGAAGTCTGGCATCACCCAGTCCCGCACGCTGGGGTCCTGGATGTTCTCACCGATCTGCCGGCTCATGGCAAGCGCGAGCTTGTCGTATGGCAGCGTTTGCAGTGTGCCATCCGTGGCCACCACAAGCTCCTTCT
Source organism: Ophiocytium majus (assembly GCA_032358315.1). NCBI lineage: Eukaryota > Xanthophyceae > Mischococcales > Ophiocytiaceae > Ophiocytium > Ophiocytium majus. The sequence goes on from JAULBY010052894.1 coordinate 9,843, forward strand.
TGCCTTGGTGGGTCACAAATGTGCTGCGCAGCGTCTCCGCGTGCTTGTTCACATAAAATGAGAACTGCACGGGAGGCACGCAGCAGTGGTGGCGCGGCCGCGGCAGCGGCGATGGTGGCAGCGGTCCGTTCAGTGTGGGCCACGGTTTCGTTGTGCATGCGTGCGGCTCACTGCATCAAAGGCAATGCCTTGATATCCGCAAAACAGTAATCTATTGTGGCAGTCGTGGCAGCGCAAAGATCTGTTTGAACGTGGGCAAGCGCGCGAAAATGTTCGCATGCCTGTCTTGCCCAGTGGCAGGCAGCAAGTAAACAGCATGCGAACGCCAACAAGGGTGCTGGCAGCAGGCAGCTGCCGCTGCGAGACCTGTGGATGCGCCAACAACCTCGCCTACCTGCACCATGATCGCCATCCACACGTCGTCAGGGCGCAGCACCAGCTTGTGGTGCTTGTTGTGCGCCAGCACCAGGCACTCGAAGAACCCGTTTCCCATAGGCAGCAGGTCTCGGTCGCGTCCCACGGGCCAGCTGGTGGCCACAGGCTGCGAGCGCAGGAGGCGGCGTTACGAGTCGTTAAGAGCCGCACAGCAGGGGGAGGTGATAGGAGCGGCGGCCAGCGACTGCAGCAGGGCTGCCTGCTTGCAAACTGGGCACTGTTCGCACCTCAACAGCCTGGCCGGGGTCGACCTTGGGAGGGGCTTGGTTGCGGGAGACAGGGTTTGCGGCATGGCGCGCTACCTTGAAGGTAATGGGCATGCTGTAGGCCGGGTGCTACCCCCGTGTCTGCGTCTGTGATTGTGCTGCGAGAGAAGTGCCTTTGTAACTTGGGCCAGCAAAAAAAAAAAAGCCAACGAATGCAGAAAACGCCAGAAGAATCCGTCGGTTCAGGGGACGTTGAACAGTTCTACTTGAACTAACAATTCAACTTGAACTTGGCGCTCGCGGAATTGCGGAGTTCGCGGAATCAGGAGGGCCTTCCCTGCCGGGCGGCCCGGGGTCAGGGGCGGGACCCCTCCCGCCCGCGCGCGCCGCGCCTGCCGGCGCCGTCTGGCGGGGGGCGTCGCTCGCTCATCTGCCCTCTCCGTTCGCCAATAGCGCGTTCGCCTTAAGGCGCGACCGTTCCACGCGTGTTCTTCGGTCCATCGTTTCTGCGAACACGTTCGTAGCACACAAGCAAAAAAATGGCTCACGTGCTCAGCAGAAGAAGGCAGCGTGCGCCCCGCATCTCGCTCAAGCGCGAGCGCGCGCGGGGTGCACATGCGCGCACCAGCGGCAGCGCTCGACGCGCGCGCGAGTGCACTGCAGTAATGGTGGCGTGTCGAAGCAAAAAAAACGGGCACCGCCGGCAAAAGCACCCCCCCAACACCCGTAAGCGCGCAATCAAGGTGAGGCACCGCGTGAGGCGGCAGCAGCGGCATGGGGCATTGCGACCGGTTGGCGTCTCCCATGCAAAGAAGTGTGTAGCGGTGGGATACAGGACATGTATTTTTTCGGCATCGTGACAGCGTGTCCACAGCTGCCCAGCAGTCACTGGGAAAGTCCTGCCGGTCAGCTGCGCGGCACAGAAAAATTTCAAGCAGCGCACACAGGCCACTCAAATGCAGGCCAGCCCTGCCCCCCCCCCCCCCCCCCCCCCCCCCCCCCCCCCCCCCCCCCCCCCCCCCCCCCCCCCCCCCC
>JAULBY010052905.1:0-11517 GCA_032358315.1 Ophiocytium majus
TGTCTGATTTCCTGGTCACACGCACCGTGTGCAAAGGGCTTTCCGCGCCCTAAGCGGAGTTTAATAAGAGTACACGTCACGACCAGCGTGCTCATGCAACGTTGCTACACACACAGAGAACCGTTAGTGCTCAGCAGAGTGCACAGAGCTGTACAGCATGTACAGTGCAATGCACACACGACGAAGGGAGGTGGGGCGAGGTGTGTGGGTGTGTCTGCAGTGTCAGTGACACGCAGCAGCAGAGCTCTCAGCGCACAGGTGTGCAGTCACTGCAGCAGTAGCGCACCGCAGTCACACACACAGCAGCTGCCAGGGCTGTTGCACGGGGGACAAGCACCCTGTTTGAAGCTGACATGCCGTCGACCGACACGGCAGCGGCGGTTGCAGCGGTGGCGGTGGCACACACGGCGGCGAAGGAGGCGGTGGAGGCGGCAGAGAAGGCTGAAAAGCTGATGGTGCAGATGCTGGCGGCGGTGGGAGGCAAGGTGCCCCGCCATGAGCAACCTAACACAGCAGGTGAGGTGCTCAAAGTCAGCCGGGAACAGTGCTGCTCGGTTGACACAGCGAACGCCAGTACCTAATGACACCGTTCCAAGAGGTGTTCGACAGCGTGGTGTCAGCAGCAGCAACTCGTTTGAGCCGCTGCTGCTGCTGCCGCCGGCCACCTGCACGTGCTGGAGTTCACACGGGAGAACATGTGACACAATAGTAGCTATTTATTTGTGTATGATTAACGTTGCGACCTAACTGTGAGTTTGTGGATGTGGCCAATGGGGTCGCATGGCAAGTCACCAGCAGTGGAGTGCACTGGACAGGCAGGATGTTACCTAGCCTGAGTACAGCATCGAAGGCCATGTGCCACAAACAAGCTTGACGTAGCATGCAGCAATGGATACACGTGCCTTGCGCCACCATGAGTGTACAATTGACAACTTGAAAATTGTGTAAAACTCAGGCAATCCACATACGCAGTGCGTTGTGCATGCGCCTGCGCACCCCTGCAGGGTTCCACACAGGCGCCCACGTACACAGCACGTTTTGGGCCTAAAGCATTGCTGATGTCATTTCATGTGAAAACTCAATCTAGGAGCGATAAACTCTAGGTCTTTCCACCGGTAGGGGCCGTCACCCTGGGTGAACCCGGTGCAAGGGTGGACAAAGCAAAGACTTGCGCCTACTCAGGGCAGTCAAGTCTCGCACCTACCGAAGCGCCAATTCCATCATAGAGTGTGGTGCGTTCAAGTGTAGGTGCAGGCACCGTGGCAGCAGCAAACTCACTTGTATCGGAGCGGTGGCAGGCTGGTGACGCAAGCGCCAGGTAGTGGTCCCCACCGGGGCAGAAGCAACCAGTGGTGCAGAAGCGGGCATCTGCAGGAGCAGACGATGACGCTGGCTCATGTCTGTATGTGGAACCCTAGTACGTTTGTCTGTGCACCGCATGCCAAGTACCAGCAGCCGTCAACAACTGTGGGTGCTGAGTTGTCTTGTCCCATTTGAGGTTGCTGCCACCATGCCATCCCCCCTGCAGGGCTGCTGCTGTAGACAGCAGTACTGCAGCACATGTTGTAACCCCCCTCCAACACCAGGCTTGGAAAGTCTGAAGCGACCCAGGCAGCCGGTAGATTGGCTGATTGCCTACCAACTCTGCATGTGTTTGAAGACAGACACGGTGACAAAACGTTCAGCATCTGGAAAAGAACTAGCTGGCAGCGCCGCAGTGGTGTTGGTGACATGCCTTCGCGAAAGCACACGCCATTTCTAACACCACTCGCAGTCTGTGCCTATACCATGTGGCCAGTTGTCACCCTAGGGCTCTTGCTGGTGCTGGTACTGCACTGCTAACCAGCGCCAAGTAGTGCGTTTGTATGTGAGGACCGGACACATGTCGGTGACTTAAGCATGTGGCGAGTATATGCCACATTTCGCACTAACTGCCAGCTCTAGGTGTTCATACATGGTGTCAGGACTGGAGAACACGTGCCACTTGAGCGTGACAATCTGCGCCAATGCCAGGTGGCCAGGTAGCAACTGTTCACACTGGCGATAGTGCAGGGGCACACAGTTGCCGTAACCCACCGCTATGGCAACTGCACACTGCATTATGAGCCATTTCGCTATCATGTGTCCCCCAACACCCGTTTACATTAAACAGCAACCCTGATCGTGCCCGGTTGCCCATGTTGCCGTGTCACCGCCCCTGCTGCCACAGCAACTCGGCAACGCTTCAATGCCCCAACGCCATACCCGCAGCCATACGTGGACACACCCGCCTCGACGGCGCACTGTGGCGTGCCATTCTGGTCGACTGGGTGGGTGAGGGGCACTAACTGCAGCTGGCCAGCACCAGCCGGGTCTGGAGAGACATTGTGCGCCCCCCGCGAAACATCTGTGACTGCCATCACGGCGGCGCTGCCGCTTCTGCACTGGGCCCTCATCAATGGCTCACCGCCCTGCCACATGGCGAACGCCGCGGGGTCCGGCTGCCTAGACGTGCTACGGTGGCTCGCAGACAACCGATGGCCGTGGGACTCCTCTGTGTGTGCCGCCGCCGCAGCCGCCGGCCACCTGCATGTGCTGGAGTTTGCACGGGAGAACAGGTACCGCTGGCGCCCGGACGTGTGCGTGGAGGCCGCTGGCGCTGGCCGCCTGCAGGTGCTGCAGTGGCTACGTGCCCACGGCTGCCCCTTGGACGCGGGCACGTGCGAGGCGGCGGCGCGGGGGAACCACATCGAGGTGCTGGAGTGGGCGCGCGCGAACGGTGCACCCTGGACGGCGGACGCTTGCGCTGCAGCAGCTTGGAGCGGACACCTGGAGGTGCTGCAGTGGGCGCGTGCTCACGGGTCTCACGGGTGCCCCTGGGACGAAGTCGTGCTCACGGGTCTCACGGGTGCCCCTGGGACGAAGTCGTGTGCCTCCGCGCGGCGGGAGCCGGCCATTTGAACGTGCTGGAGTGGGCCCTCAGCGAGGGGTGCCCATGCAGTGCATACACATGCAGCGCCGCAGCCGAAGGCGGCCACCTGGGAGCGCTGCAGCTTCTGCGAGCGCACGGGTGTGAGTGGAGCTTCAACACGTGTGCCGCTGCGGCGGAAAAGGGCCACGTGGAGGTGCTGCAGTGGGCGCGGGCGAATGGCTGCGAATGGAGTGAGCATGTCATTGTGTTTGCGGAGCGCGATGGGCACCACGACATGGCAGAGTGGGCGCGAGACAACGGCTGTCCGGAGCCTGACGACGACAGTTTTTCATTGTACGAGGACTCCGAAGCCTTTGATGCAGCTTACGAGAGCGACTCGGAGCACCACGCCTCGGACGACGTTTCGGATGGGATGTGACATGGCAAGTGAAGACCGAGGCCAAAGCGTCGCATTGGAGCTCTCCTAGGCAAGCAGCCACCAGCCACCTTCGCAGGTGACAGGCAGGTTGGGATGTGATCGAGTCACACAGGTGGCTCCGGTGGGGGAGGGCGCTGTAGCAGCAGCACGCTTGGCAGCTGCTTGCACCCTGCAGCTATCATTTTTTATTGCATCAGCTGTTGAACATTCCACATCTGCTGCAGCAGCAAGAGTCGGCCGCCATGGGTGCGTGCGGCCCCTTAAGGCAATTGCTGGGGATGGGTGGTGGAGTGTGGACACCTTCTGCGCCAGTAACCGCTTATGTTTTGAGTCGGAAAATGCCAATGCGTCTGGTGCGAATTTTGCCAACGCTGTTCATAAATGGACCACTGCTTGTTTGAACCATCTCTGCTGCTCCACCTACTGTCCATCCATGCCAGTGGGTGTGCCGTGGCTGTGTCTGCGTTGCTCAGCTGCAGCTCTGATATGCCAAGCGGTATGCACAGCAGCAGCACTTGGGGAGATGGTGTATGTGCACCCTGGGTAGTACAATGCGTTGTCACCTCTTGAGCTGCTGCTTGTGGGCGGCGTGTGTGCGCTGTGTGCCCCTGCTGCTGTGACTTTCTTGGGCCTGTGCCATGGCACTACAGTGGGCATTACGCCGGCACTGCCTCAGGCACTGCCCACTGGCACACTAATGCCCTAGTAGCACGCTTGCCACACAGGCCTTCAGAGAGTTGCTGCACGTGCGGCTGAGATTGTGAGGATTGACAGGATGTGCATTTGATGTACCCTCGTGTCCACTGCCCGTGCGGCACATGTCAGCACCTTGCTTATGAATAGTTTTAGCACACCCCGGCATGTCGGGGCTAGCTGGCATGCCTTGTTTGATAGCCAGCTGAACAGCTGGCAGGTTCAAAAACAACACGTTGTGTCATTGTTTCCACAGATCATAGATGTCTCTCACACCAGTGGTGTGTGGGTCTACAATTGTTAACGGCACCGGGTGGCCGACTCGGACTCCTATGTATACTATAGGTGGGAAGGAAGGGTGCGGGCAGACTCTCACAGGATGATCATGGCTAGCTGTGCAGCATGGCAGGGCGGCTGCGACATAGTGTGGCGGAACAGGGAACCCAGCCAACAACCGAGGCAGCACCGCACTGTCAGCCTGCCGCAGTGGCACCTCGGTGTGCTACAGTTTCCAGCTGCACACCGAGCGGCGCTGAAATAACAGCACCGCACAAGAAATCGGCGCCCCCCCCCCCGCCGCCCAATGCGTTGGCATGCAGCTCTGCTCAGCAAAACTCTGCGCACGTTAGTGCCCCTCTAGATCTAGAGGGAGAAAAAGAAAGGCGCGTGTAAGGAGAGAGCTGCTGTGTCGCTGCCTTGCGGCAATGGTACCAGCATAGCACGTGACCGCTGCGTCTTCGCCTGGTGGTGGCGGTGACACCAGCAGCAGCAGTGCACCATGTTGTTGCCGTCCACCCCGCCACCCGAGGAAAACACCCCGCTGCTGCTGGTGCAAAATGGCAGCACTAGGAAGCGCAGCCGAGCCACCACCAGCACCATCGCGCGGGTGGTGACCGTGACGGCGTTGGTTATAGCTTCTTTGGTTGGGGTATGGGTGGCGTCGGGGCAGCTGAGCCTCTGGGGGGGCACGACTACGAGCACCGGCGGGGAGGAGCAGCAGCAGCAACCAGAGCAGGAGGAGCAGCAGGAGACCAAACCATCACGGCTGACGGCGCAGGATGTGCTGGGTTGGAGGAACCACGTCAAGCCGGCACAGGTGCGTGGCCGACTCCCTGCTGACTTCATCAGTGACATCGCCCAGGCGCTAGCTGATGCCATGTCGGCTGCAGTTGGTGATGTCGTCAGGTGTACAAACGCCGACGACAGGATTCGCACAAACATGTCAGTTGGCGTGCCTGCGACCAGGGGGTCAGTGTGTCTGCAGCAGCTGTCATTAGCGGCAGGCGCAGCACTGCGCCTCTCTGAAACCTTGCATGCACCTGTTATGACTGGATTGGTGCTGGGATCGCCGCAAGCACCGCTGTTTTTGCTGTGCGCACCATGCCGCTTCTGGTGCACCCAGTAGATACTGGACCTGATGCAAAACAAGCAGGGCACGTACACCACATTCGTTTATTGCCAAGGCTGGCACGTTTGTCACCTTGGGTGACGCAAGTATCCAACGGCCATTTCACGGCCACTCGCATGTGGCAGACCCTGGTGGTAAGGCAGCCCAAACTAGCCAGCAAGGCCCTACACATACTGCGCGCCTCTCGTGCGTTTTGCAGCTACATGATCAGCAATTTCTTGAGGCGGCATAGAGCGGGCAGCACCTGAAATTCCCATGACTGGAGGCCTTCCTTTGACCTTGAACCCTGGTCGTTTGCAATACCATGCTCCTGGACAAGAGAGCGTCTGCTGAAACACAGCCATGCTCCGTGCCCTAGTTGTAACCTAGCTCGTATAAATTGCTTACTCCACTAATACTCCGTTTTTTATCGTATTTGAAGTTTGATATGAGGTTTTTTAAGTACACCAAGCCTGCTGCGTCTTTACATCAATGCACTGCAACCGCATCGCCGTGTACTTGCTTATAATCAAGCCCGCATACATGTCTGCACGCGCTTCACAAGCGGCTGATGGCACAGCCTGCACTTGTGCCACTGACCCCTGCAAAAGTTCTAACGTGTTTTTCACCTGTTGCTGTGTGGCCCCACAGTCTGATGAGCCAGTGACTCCGCCCAACATCATCTTCATACTGGCAGACGACCTTGGGTGGAACGACGTAGGGTGGGCAAGCGATGATTTCGCGGGTTTAACCCCCACTCTCGATGCTCTGAAAGAGACGGGAGTGGAGCTGACGTCGTACTACACGCAGCAGCTGTGCACGCCTGCGCGCGCCGCGCTGCTGACGGGCCGCTACCCCTTCAGAATCGGCATGCAGAACGCTGCTGTGGGCTACCAGGCAAGTCCAGCACACAGAGAGTTGAAGTTGGAATGGGAGACTTGAACTTGCAAGTTGCACATGGACTTTGAAGATGGAGCAGGAGAGTTGAACTTGGAGTGGCAGATCGACGCGCGCGCGCGCCACGAGCGGCCGCGGCGTGTTGCAGGGCAACTTGGGCTGCGCACCAGCATGCACAGGTGGTTGAAGCACAGGATACGGGTCTGGGTGGTGCATGAGCAGTGCTTTATTAGGCAGCGTTGTCTGGCTTGATACTGTGTGCAAAGCTCATGTTTGTGCTGCAGCGACAGCTGCAGTACAACTGACACCTTTCGGCTGGTGAGTTGAAGTTGCAACTGGGGCTTTGTGAGGCCAACTTCAACACTGCCGCTGAACTGCGCGGCTGAAGCTACTCAACGGAGCACTCGCCACTGTTTTCTTCGCCCCTTGTGTCGTATGGCACAATCTCCGCATGTCAGTGACAACCGCCCGCATCCCCTCCCCCCTTGCCTTCCCGCTGCGCAGAGCGACTGGGGCCTGCCCACAGAGGTCAGCATCCTGCCCGAGTTTCTGTTTGAGGCAGCGGGCTACCACAGTCACGTGGTGGGCAAGTGGCACCTGGGCCACGCCTACCCCGCGCTGCTGCCGACAGCCCGCGGGTTCCTATCCAGCTTCGGCCTCCTGTCATCACAGGTGCGGCAAGTTTTGGGGGGGGAGGGAGAGGTGGCATGCCGCAGCAGCCGGCAGCAACGCATGCCACAGCCCCCTGCACGCCACCATTCCTCTGCCAAGCACCCGTGTCCCTACATGTGGACGCTGTCCAGAAGGCTTGCATCCTTTGTCTGTACCAAAAACCTCCGTTCTGGTCTGGATTGCGATGTGCAGGCCGATTATGTCTCGCACGCGTCCATCGACGACCCAAACTTTCTGGACTTTGCAAATTCCTGGGCATCCGGCGGGCCTGTGACGGACAAGCAGCAGGAGCGGGCGCAGCCGCCGCAGGAGCTGCCCGATGGGCAGGGGTATGCATGCATGGCAGATAAGAATGGCACACACTCCACCTCGCTGTTCACAGGTACACGCACAAACTTACCCCTGTTTTCCTCACCTGGCCGTGACGTGTGATGGATGGCACCCACAGGCATGCTGTGGTCTTGCGCCATGCACCGTCAACACAGCTTTGGCACAGTGTGTGTGGGATAGCACCCGTACCAAGCAGAGCTGCTTATATTCGCTGCAGACCATGTACACACCTACAGTGCTCAGCAGCAGGGCGCTGGCTGGGTGCTACTGCTGTGCAGGCCGCTGCTGCAACTGCTTGTGTCCCTCTTTGACTGCTGCAGAGATGACGCTTCCAGGCCGCCTGCCGCCACTGCAGTGACCACTGCCGCACCTACGCTGCTTCTGCTGGCGACCGTGCCAACACAAGTGTCACCACTGCTGCTGCCGCCGCCACTGCTGCCGCTGCTTCTGCTGGTGGTGTTGCTGCTGTCGCCGCTGCTGCTGAGCACAGACCGCGCGCTCACCATAGCGGACGAGTGGAATGAGCGCGGCCAAGACGCACCACTATTTCTGTACATGGCCTACCAAAACCCCCACTTCCCGCCTCAGCCAGACCCCAACTGGAACTACGACGATGTGAAGGGCGTGCTGGACAGCATGGACACGGAAGTGCGGCGCCTGGCTGCGCGTCTCGTGCACAACTTGGACACAGAGGTGACTCTGCTGAAGTGCTGAAGTTTGCGTGTTTGTCATAGAGACAGGAGGGCACGTGTTGAAGTTTTGGAAAGTGGCACTTTTCGATAGTACAGCAACGCGCATGGTGCTGCCCTGAACCTTGCGCAGCGGCTGCCACGCGCTCTCGCTCCTTCTGCGTGTGGATGTCACCGTGGTTTGTAGAACGATGTGAAGTAACCTCTGTGTCATTGGTGGGGGTCGCCGCCACTGCGAGCAAACACCAAGCCGCTGCCTGTGTAGCCACTGCTGCTGCTGAGCACTGCGGCCGCTGCAGCTCAATGCCATTGCTGCTCATGATGTGGCTGCTGCTGCTGCTGTTGCTGCTGCTGCTGCTGAGCATTGCAGGTGAACCGGCTGCTGGTGGGACTACAGGAGCGCGGCGTGCTAGAGAACTCAGTGATTATTTTCACGTCCGACAACGGGCCCTGCAGAACCTATGGGCTGAGTGCGTACCCCTTACGCGGCAGCAAGAACTACACTTTTGAGGCAAGTTGAAGATGGCCGGGTGCAACCGCCGCAGTGAAAGCTGGTGTATACCTGCTGCCGCCACCCGCAGTGCATGTGCTCATGTGTGTGTTAGCAACTCATGGCGCCGCCACCTTTTCCTTTCTGTCCTGCTTCTGGACCCAGTGCTGACCACAACCCATGTGTGTGGTTGTGTGCCCACCCACACCTGACAACGTTGCAGGGAGGCAGCAAGGTGCGCGCGTTTGCCACAAGCCCCATCTTCCCCGCCCGTGTGGTGAACACCACCTATGATGGACTTTTCCACGTCACGGACTGGGTGCCCACGCTTATGGAAATGGCGGCGCCGGGGTGGTCACGTGCCAATGCTGCGCAGCTGGGCCTGGTGAGTGGCTAGGCTAGGCTAGCGCCGCTGCAGCAATGCAATGGGTTTTCCTCTGCCAACTGCGACAGCTGCATAGGAGCAGAGTTGCTGGCCCTGCTGAGGTGCGCACCACATCGCCGCTGCCCTCGCTGCATGGCTCTTGAGCTGCAGGCCGCACATGCGGCAGGTGGCTGGTGTTGGTGTTTGTGCTGCTGCATATGGTGTTGGCACTCTACTAACATTGCACTGCTGCCCCCCTCCATACTGCTGCCACCGCCGCTGCTGCTGCTGCTGCTGGTGGTGGTTCTGCCCCAATCCCTCCAGGACGGCATGAATCAACTGCAGGTGTTCATGGGCGGCTCTGATGGTGACCTGCGTGACGAGGTGGTGTACAACCTGCAGCAGGCTGTGGACGATGACGGAAACGCGGTCGGCTTGTATGGGGCCATACGCCAAGGGGATTGGAAATACATACTGAACGAAGACTGCCAGGTGCGTGCTGGGCACACCCCGTGCTGAGTCGCGACAACTCGCAAGGCATCTGGTCTGTGAGGTACTACAGAATTAGTACATTGCACAGTGGCAGCGGGGTGAACCTTGATGCTGCGATACTGGACAATGGTGTCCTGAAGCCTTGATGTGATGCAGATGCTGGTACCCAAGGGTGTGCACAGCTCTGCCGTGTTTGGCTACTGCAGTGTGCCTTGGGCTGGCTGGGAAATCAGAGTTTGCCGGTAAGGGGGCGATTGAATACTACTGGTAGCATATGCGCGATTGCTAACCCAACGTCTAGGGAGTAGACCGTAGGCTGTTTCCATACTGCTGTAGTATTTCATGAACTGGATGTGCACACTCCACGACTGAAACGCATAGCTAGCACAGTCAGTGTAGTAGTACAATGTGATACCTCAAGTACATTTTGTGCTGGTGAGCCGGGTGCTGCGCCTCCGCTGCTGCAGTTGTCGCTGCGCTTGCCACGGTGCCCACTGCACCACCACTGCAGCCGCTGCAGCTGGTGCCCCTGCCACTGCTTTCTGTGCCACGCTGTGGCCGCTGCACTCCTGCCACTGCGACCTACATCACCGCCTTTCCTGCTGCCCATGGTGTGCAGGTGTGGTACGATTTTGCGTCGCGCTACAATGCCACGGAGAACGAGGAGGCATGCAGCCTGCTATCGACTGACTGCCTCATGCTGTCAGACCCGCGCTCCTTCCTGTTTAACCTGCGCGACGATCCCAACGAAACCACCGACCTATCCGACCAATTTCCCAAACTCGTGAGCTTCTTCCAGAACCGCATGCAAGCGCTCGCGGATGCGGGTCTTGTGACTCCGGTTTCAAATGGGAAGCTGATGCCAGATGTGGGTAGTGTCAGTGTGTGGGGCAAGGTGGGGTGCATGGTGCCGTGGCTGGAGCGTGAGGGAGGTGACCTACTTGACCTTGAGGTTGGCGGCGTGGAACCGGACTCTTGAGCAACAGCAGCTCGCTCCTGCTGAGCACTGCTGAGCAGCAGCAGCCCGCTCCTGCGAAGCACTGCTGCTGCCACCTGTTGTCCAGTGTTAGTCCCTACGTGTGCCATGGCACTCCCTCGCCGGAATCCCTAGCCAGCAGCATCTGCAGTGTGTGGGGGGTGCCCCGCAGCACCGATTTAGCTACTGGGCACTGTACCGGTTGACTTTTACTTGCCTCGCAGCCCTGCGGTTTGGGCATGGGCAAACCTGTCAGTGCAAGGAGTTCAACGAATCCTAGCTACTGTAGTCCCTGTACACTGTATGGCAGTTGCAACATGTCCGTTCATGGTTTGCCATGGCACACCTTTGTAGCCATGCACACATTGCACGACTCCCAAATGACACACACTTTCCAACACCATACATGCACATGACGTGTACAGGTGGTGGTGCGCAACCGTGTCTCTGCTCTCTTTTTCCTGTGACTCACGCATGTACTAATAGTGCTCAGCATGCGGACTGTGCATGCGATGCGCAGTGGTCATGGCCCACCACACAGCTGCCGCAGTGACTTCAACTTGAAGTTGTCGGATATTCCGGGCGGTTGGTGCCGGGTGCCCTCTGCGGGTGCCATTGGTTGAGGCGCCCCCAGGGCTGTGGCCCCGCCGCTCATGGTCAAAGCTCCGCTGCCTCATGTTGCCGACATGTCGACCATGGCTAGTCGGTAACAGTTGCGCCGACGGATGATGGGCGAAAAGGGCAGCGGATGCTCATGCGCCCCCTTCCGCCGGCACGCGGCGACTCGCCGCCGCGAGGCGTGCGTGCCGTTGCAGCCAGCCTAGGCCTCCCATGCGTGGCCAGCACTGTGCGTGATTTGGCAGGACAATATATAATAAGGCAGGCAGCAGCAGCACCAGCAGACCAGCGCAGCAACGGGAGCAGGGCACTAATGCGGAGCCGAGCAAGGGTGCTGAATCAGTGCCTCTCTTGGTTTTCGGGCATGGCACGCACGATCGCGAGGCTCACATGTGCCCCTTTCAACAAGTGCATGCCACCATTGCTGTCCAGCTGGGGTGGCAGAGATACACTGCTGCCTGTGGTGACGCGAACCGTGACGCGTTGAGGTTGTTCTCACAGCGCTCAAAGCCTCTTTGTTCAACGCCCGGGGTCCCAGCTCCCCCCCCCCCCCCCCCCCCCCCCCCCCCCCACGGGGGGG
>JAULBY010052916.1:0-11516 GCA_032358315.1 Ophiocytium majus
CCGCGGGGCGAGTGAGGTCGCGCTCGGAGGCGCGCTGCCGCTCGCGCTCGGCCTGCGCGGCCCGCAGCAGCGCGGCTTCGCGCTCCAGCTCCGCCAGCCGCGCGGCGCGCAGCTCCTCGCTGCCGAGCCGCAGCTCCCTCTCCCCCGCGGAGGCGCGGCGCGCGTACGCGGCGCTCTCGGCCGCGAGATCTGCATCCGCCGCCAGTGCGCGGCTAGAAAGCTTCTTGCCGCTGCTGCCACTGGCGCCGTTGCCGCCGCCGCCGGTGTTGGCGCTTCCCCGGGGCTTGGGAGAGGCGTCGCGGGGGGGCGAGGCGGCGCGGCGCCGCAGGGACGATGCCGCCGGCGCCGCCGCCTGCCAGTCGTTGGCGCCGGGCGGGGACCGGTCCGCGCTCTCCAGACTGCGCCGTTCCGAGGAAGAACGTTCTGAGGTGCGCGCCTTGTCCGCGTGCCGGCCCTCGCTGCCGCTGGCCGCCACGGGCGACCGTTCGGGGGGCGCCACGGGGGAGCACTCGGAGGGCACGGGAGAACGGTCTGGTCGGTTGAGAGAGCGCTCCGAAGAACGGTCCCCACGCGCGCGCTGCTGCGCCTGGAACTTGTCAGCGGCGGCCGAGGCGCGCTGAGACTGGGAGACGGGAGAGCGTTGGGGGCGTTCGGCACGGCCAGCTGCGCGTTCTGACCGCTGCGGCTGGTCATCGGCCAGTGGCGCTGCCGCCGCCGCCGCCGCCGCCGCCTCTCGTTCTTGCCTCAGGAGCTCCGCCGCGGACATGGGCATGCCCCTGCTGCCACTGCTGCTGGAAGAAGTGGCGGCGGTGAACGATTCCCGTGGCGCCTTCTCGGAACGGTCCACAGAACGCTCTGCAGAAAGTTCCGCAGTCCGCGAGAACTGCTCCCGCTCCGCAGCACCGCCTCGCGCGTACTTGCCGGGGGCAGCGGCAGGCGACCGCACGGGCAGCGGGTCAGCTGCCGCGGCGGCAGCGGCGTACCGCTCCAGCTGCGCAGCGTGCTGCTGGGAGTACCTGTCGCCGCCGCCGGCGGCGGCGGGAGCGGCAGCGGCGCCGCGTGCCAACCCCTGCTCCCGCTCGCCGCGGCTGCCATACTTCTCCCTGTACTTGTCCGCTGCTGATGCGCTGTCAGGGTGCCGCGCGGCTGGCGCCGCGCCGCTGCCGGCGCCGCCGCGGGCTCCGCTGCCGCTGTCGCTGAAAAGAGGCGCGTACTTCTCTACTGCAGACGACCGTGACGCCACCACCGCGGCCGCCGCGGCGATGGTGGCCGTGGCGGCGACGGCGGCGCCCGCGGCGGCCGCCGACTCCCGCGTGGTGAGGGCGCCCGTCGACTTCCCGTGCAGCATGTTGGAAGAGTGGGACTTGTGGAAGTGGGCGGGAGTGCCCGCCGCCTTGTCCGCCGCCTCCTGCTCCACCTCAGAGCTAGAGCTAGACTCCTCCGCGTCCCCCACCCCCCTCCCCGACGCCCCGCTGTCGGGCTCGCTGTCCGGCTCTGCGTCCAGCAGAGATGCCCCCGCCCCCGCCGCAGCAGCCTGCGCGGCCCGTGACCGGGGGGGCGGCGTGGACGCCACGCTGCTGCTGCGGGTGCCGTCGTCCGAGCGGTCCTCGAAATCGGAGGAGTGCGCGCGGTAGCGCCTGCCCTCCGCGAGCGAGAGGTCGGCTTCGCTGTCGAATTCCGATTCCACGTCCTCGCTGACTTTGGACTGGCGGAGCATTCTGGACATCTCGCTCTCAGACACCTCGCTCACGTCCTCGCTGCTGTGGCCGCCCTTGCCGCCGCTGCCCTGGCGGCGCGCCCGCGGGTCATAGGACTCGCCGTCCTCCGTCTCCTCCTCCGATGACTCGTCGTACTCGCTGGGCTCGCGCACTATGCGACCTCCCATGAGGGTAGAGGACGCGACGGAGCTCGCTGACATGTCACCCAGGGTTCTGCAGTCATCCTCCTCGCCTAGCAGCTGCCGTATCGTGTAGCTGCGCATCTGGGCGGCATCGCTGAGGCTGCGGTCGTCCTGTGTGTTAATCGGCACCGGAACAGCAACCGGTGCACACACACACACACACCCCATGCAGCAAGCGTACGGTGAGGTAACGGGGTCAGAACTTGGTACGCTGCAATTGAAACGGCTGCAAACAACACCCAAGACCAGGGTGGTCAGCCGTCAGCCGCCTGCGCCTTGCAAGCCCTGACCGTACCTGTTGCCACATGATCACCGCTCACACGCTCTCCCAGCTTGCCGCGCACTGTGCCTACGCACGCCCGGCGTTCAACTGTGCCCCTGCTGCTGCCATCTCCAGCGCCACCCGACCCCGGCCGCGCCCGTGCTTAACAGTCCTCTTGCCGCACCCAACACTCGCCACGAGATGCGCAGCACACAGGCAGCCGGTGCCAGGCGCGCCGCTGTCCCCAAACAAACACGGCTCAATACCAACAGCACAACAAAAGACAGCATGTGGCGCGTCGTCGCGCACTGCACAAACCGGCTACCATTGCGTAAAAGGCACCCGCGATCGCCCCTCCCCCCCCATCGCCACCCTGCACTGGCCCCCCCCCCCCGCCCCCCCCTGCAAAGCTGGCCCTCTCTGCCCTGCACACCAGAAAGAGTCCACGCCAGCCGCGCGCTCACCCTACTTACCTCGTCATCCAAAAGCCCCACACCGTGCAGCGATGTGCTGGATCGATACATCCTTCCTCCGCGCCGCCCCGCGCGTGGGCCTCCGCCGTGTGCGGCTGTGCCCAGCAGCGGTGGGACCGCAGGAGGGCACGCGGGAGGGCTGCTCACGCTGGCTGGGCGATCTCGCTGTAGCCCTGGCCACCTTGGATGCCGGTGCCGCAGCGCACGGACATCGCGATGCCTGTAGCGACGCCCGGCGCCCGTTGAATACCTTTATGGCCATTTATAGCGAAACGGATCAGTGAACCGCGAGGGACCCGGAAATGGGGGGGGGGGGGGGGGGGGGGGGGGGGAGCAGTGCTATGCTCACACCGATTTATTGAACAGGTATGTGTGTATTTGTGTACATGTATGCTAGCTGACAAGACGGCAATGCTCAGCACTGTGCTGTAAGCCTGGCATGTCGCCACACAACTAAGCTCAGCTAGCTAGTGGATTACAGCCCATGTCCCACCCTCTGGGGGACCTGCTCCCATCCGCACCCAGCTCTTGGCACACCAGTACACTAATACACTACTAGCATCACTTGTGATGGATTATGAAAGGATTATTTACGGCTCCACCCATCTTGATGGGTGATACGGTACTGATACCCGCGACTGCATGGCAGCAGACAGCGGCCCTGGCGACCGACGCCTCACTTGGTTCGGAGAGTCAGCGTTTTTGAACAGGGCTTTCCACACGCGCCCCAAGCGTAATTCAATAGAAGTACAGCTCAGCAGTGGAGTTCACGAACGTGCCGTGGTGGTGTATCCAAAAGTGCAGTGCTTACAACAGCAAGCACCGTGTGCACAGGTTGGCACTCGAATTCGACAAAACTCCACATGATTTGCAGGCAAGGGATGCCATGCGCTGCCGCACATGGTCGGTGAAAGTCAAAAAGCACACACCTACCTTTCTGCGCAAAGTCAGCTGTGCCAGCAATTCACCGGAGCCCACGAAGAGCAACGATAGGGGCACCTCCCGACACCTTATTGCGCTGAACAGGTGTCCCGCCCCAACACCTTGCTCAATGTCAACAGCTGAGCTGTGATCCAGGCATGTTGTTGCTGCTTGTAAACACGTACTACAGGATAAGAGTACTACAGTAGTACAAGTGAACTAGCTTTGTGAAGCGAACATTGCACCTGGAAGGCCCGGTACGCCCGTGTGCAAAACCCCCGTACACACCTCACACCTTACGGAGGCTGCTCAAAAGCAAGCAGCAGCTGTACTACTACTGCTAGTGCCCGCTTGCTCTACGTCTGGTTATTCTCAGTGCACAGAGTTGTGAGTACGTCGGTTCGGGGCCACGAGTGGCCATTGCAATCACTTCATGTCGGCATGCGCGACCTGGGTGCGTGCGCGCCCACGAGTGTAACTGAATGAAGCTATTAGCGGTACAGCTGTAGCACAAACTACAGCCTGTGCAACTAATGTTCTGCATCAACGCTGCCATCCATGTGACATAGCTGAACCCTGATTGCGCAGTCACTTGCAGTGCGTCCAGATGCCATGTGCGTGCGCTACATGGCATGCCAGCTGGGACGGTGCCATAGTTCAACTTCAACACTGTATCAGTACTACTAGTAGTACATCATATTGTTCTCATACACCTTCGGTAAGTGGGTAACTCCCCGGGCGTGCATAAGCAGGGACACATGCACTCAAGTACGGGTGCACTGCAGGCGCGAGCGCAACTTGAACACTACAGACATTGCACTCCTTGTAGCAGTAGCCAAGAGTAGCAGTAGCCTAGCCTGCCCACAGTTGCAGGACAGACCGTGTGTGTGCACGCGGCAGTAGAAGCAGCGACTCAGGACCCGACGCTTGATGTCCCAATGCTACAGTCGCCTGCTGAGCTGTTGGGCTTGGGGGGGCAGGCTGCAGCCAAGCACCATGGTGCGCGGAACACGATTGCAAGTGGTGCCAGCGCAGTGTTCAGACGCACGGTGCCAATACACTGGCAGTATTGCAGAAAACTGTGCCACCAGACTTTGAGCATGCACGAGTGCACAGATGCAGAGGCAACTGGCGTAACCATGTTGTTGCAAACGGTGTCAGCAGACTATGGCTGCCAGCTACTACCAGTTCTACTAGTTGGTCGAGTAGCATCATGTGAGCAATAGAGACATCTCTGTGCCTGTAAATACCACGCGGCATGCATCTGCCAGTGAGTATGGCGGTTGCATCTGCCATAACTCAAGACAATTGTTACCACTGCGCAAGAAACAGTTGTATTGCTGTACAGTACACATGATGATTTTGGATTAGGCTGCGTGCAGTGCACATTGCAGTACAGGCTGTCTGTTGCTGGAGTTTCAAGTGGGACTCCCTAGTAGGACTACAGTGGAAGGCTGCACACTCAGCAGACTGCAATGTGCCAACCACGTACTGGGACAACAGCGTACAGTACAGCACAGCGACTTAAGGGTCTTGCACTGCCTAGGCAGTAACCGCCATCTGCGGATCGAACACTAGCCAGGCCCTGCTGCTGCCGCTTCTGCGGTGTGCGTGGCGTGGCGGCTGCCGCGGCACACTGTGAGTGCGCACATGTGCTATGCTCTAAGCAGTGCGCGACATTGAGGCACAGGGGCGGACGTCAGGTTACTGTGAACGGGTTTGGCTGACCCCAACCCCCCCCTGTGCTTTCCTGTCCCACCTTGTAGGGGGCACCCGGTTCCTCTGTGTGTGAACTGCCTCCCACCCTGCCCCGTCTAAGGCCCGTCACAGCTCACTCCTGCTGCAGCTCCGGCGCCTTTGTGCACCCGCTTCGCCGCGTTAGTAGGCCAGCTTGGCAGCAGCGGCAATGTTAGGGCGGACAGCAGTGCTGCTAGTGCTGCAGCCTCCAGTACACAGCAGCAGTACGCTGAACGCACACTGCGCTGCTGAGCAACAACAGCCGTTGGATTGCGGCCCCATTGGGATTTCCCGGCTGCTGAGCACACAATTTTTCTTTTCGGCGAGATCTCTCGAGAGGAAAAAAAAAGGAGAGAAGAGAGAGCGTGTGCCACCCAGGCAGCAGCTCGCAGCAGCGCCCGTGCACCTTCGCTGGCGGGAGGGAGGACATCGGTGGGCAGCAAACCCTGCTGCTGCTGCTGTGCGAGGGCGCCCTCTAGCCCGCGCATTCACAGGCGCAGCTCAGCGGCCCACGCAGGGAAGCTCCTTCCGGGGTAAATTTTAAGGTGTGTGCGCGCCTGCTTCGGTTGGCGGTAGCGATAGGCAGGAGAGAGGCATCGGGAATGCGCATCGCGGCCGGCGCGCGTGGCACGCGCCCTGGTGTGCAGGTGCTGTGGTCTGCCTGCGTGTGCAAGGGCTTGCTGCTTGGCGGTGGCGGTTGGTGGTGATGTGTAGCGTGCCGGTAGCAGAGGAGCGGCAGTAGCCGTGGAGAAAAGAGCGTCAGCGCAGCGGCGGCAGCAGCAGGCAAGGCGCCTGGCTGCAGGCGGCTGGCGGGCGACCGTCTATTCCTGTGCCTACTGCATCAATCTGGACGGCCTGGGTATTGTGAGGGCTGCGGCTGGCGCCGTCGGCGCAGCTCTGTCGCCGTCACTCTCACAGTTTCATGAGCTGCTTGCGGCGTGGCTGGCGGCGGCGAAGCCGGACGGGGCTGCCCGTGTTCTGGTAGCAGCGTAACCTGCGCACGCGGCTGGCGGGCGCCGTAGGTTACTCCACGCGTAACCGCGCCTCGATGCTCAACTGGGTGCTTCGCACGTCGGCGACGCTCTGCACTCACCGTGTTGTGCTGGCGTGTGCACGTTCTGTTTGTTCTTGGCAGACCAGCGCCTGCGACCCTACCCCGGGCGCAGCATCCCAGGCTTGGAGGCGTGCCACCAGGAGTAGCGGCGCCACGCAGCTGCTGGGAGAGCAGTGGCAGGAGGCACAGGGGCGGCACCATGCCGCAACAGCAGCGCAGGCACCTGTGCCGTGCGCTGCTGAGCACACTGCTGGTGGCGGGGGCGCATGCTGCTTCCGTGGCGGGCAGGGCGCAGCTGCAGCAACATCGGGGGTTGGCGAACGAACA
Organism: Ophiocytium majus; assembly: GCA_032358315.1. Classification (NCBI taxonomy): domain Eukaryota; class Xanthophyceae; order Mischococcales; family Ophiocytiaceae; genus Ophiocytium; species Ophiocytium majus. Next base: position 6,675 of record JAULBY010052916.1, read on the forward strand.
GGCTGTGGGTGGGGTGTACAATTTTCTGGCGGACGACCCGATAGTCGCCAACCAGGATGTGAGCGGGCGCTGTGACCGTTACGCCCAGAGTGTGTGTGTCACACTGTGGCGGCGGCCCCAATTGTGTCGCATGCACCAGCAGCAGCAGCGGTGAAGGTATTAGTACTACCTCGCATGCAGCGACTCTGCGTTGCGCCTTCATACGAACGGTGAGGCTCGTTCGCTGGCCTGTGCTCATAGGCCTAGCGTGCAACAACCACCTTGACGCTCGTAGACTCATCGCTGGCGGGTGTGTGAGTACACAAGCCCACTGCGGAGATGCCTCGAAATGCAGTGCCTGGGGCGGGGTCTGAGCCAAGCGCCACGCTCCTACCCCCCGCCTGCTGTTGCCTGTAGGTAAACCTGGTGATACAGCAGCACTGGGCGTTCTCCGGCGAGGAAAAAGTCACAGCCATGAGGTTCAGCCCCACGTCGGACCAGGTGGTGACCGTGCACAAGTACGGCGAGCTGCGCATGTACGACAACATTGACGCGGACGTCGAAGACTTTGTGACGCTCCTCGACATCGAAGAAAAGGTCTACAGCGGCGACGACCACGGCCTCGTGGGCTTTGCCTTTGACCCTCTCTTCGGCGCGCCCAACGGCAACAACTTTGGTGAGTACTCGAGTGTGAGTACTCGAGTATGAGTACTCGAGTGTGAGTACGCGAGTGTGGCGCCTCGTTTTGGTGCGTACTCAAGTGTGGCGCCTCCTCGCAGGCTCCGGCCACCGGGGGCGCTGTCCCCGCGCCGCATGCGGCTGAGCACGTGCCCGCTTGGTGCTCACAACCTACGGCACTGCGCAGCTGGTAACACGTGCATGTGATCAGCAGCATTTTGTGTGTCAGTGCTGAGTAAAACCAGCTCTTCTTCCGGGGGCCCTCCATGGCTTGGAGAACTGTGGCCACTTCCGAGTACACGGCTCTCTGTGCTGCTGCTGAGCACCCTCTGCATGTGTTGCAGCCGGGCGTAGTCTTGCAGGAGACAGCACAAACGTGCTGCTGCTGAGCACCGCTGCTGCCACTGCTGAGCACTGCTTCTGCCAAAACGTAGCGCTGCAGACGAGAGCGGACACACACAAATGCTGCTGCTGAGCGCCACTGCTGCCGCTGAGCACCGCTGCCGCTGCTGTGCGCTCTCCGCTGAGCAGCATACATCTTCTACATGTCGCAGCCGGGCGTGGCGCTGGCGGAGAGCAACCAGGTGTGGCCCAACCCGGCGGTCGGCGCCACGCGCGCTCCCGACTGGGGCGACGGCAACTGCCCCGTCGAACAGAACTGCGAAAAGTGAGCGGGGCCAAACTTCAATCGTCAAACTTCAATCGTCAAACTTCAACACTGCCACCTGTTGCTGCTGCTGGACAGTGTGTGTAGGCATTGCTGCCGCTGAGCGTGCTGCTGCAGCTGAGCCTGCGGGGCCGCCGCTGCGCCTGCCTCCTGCTGAGCACACACACGCAACTGCGGCAGTGCCCGAGTGCCTGAGGGCGGTGCAACTTCTCCCAACTGGTGTTGAACTTTCGGTTCCACCACAGAAGGATGGAACACATGCCCCCCAGAATTGCGAACACTGTGGGGTTGTATGCACACCTACATGTTGTGCTGCTGCGCGAACCTCACCCGTGGCACCCGGCACGTGCGCTTCTGCTGAGCAGGTTTGGCGTTCTGGTGAGGCTGGTGATTGACCTGGTCGCGGGCACGGCGGTGGAGGACGCAGTGCTGCTGGTCAACCAGTGCGGCGGGAGCGCGACCCATGGCGTCGGCGCCATCAACTTCACCTCAAAACGTGAGCGCCGTTGCTGTGAAGTTGTTGTCCTGTAACTGTCGTGAGTAACTGTTGTGTGGAGGTCGCAGTGGTGCACCCATGGCGTCGGCGCCATCAACTTCACCTCAAAACGTGAACGCCGCTGCTGTGACGTTATTGTTCCGTAACTGTCACATGTAAACTGTCACGTGTAACTGTTCACGGAGGTCGGGCAGTGGTGCACCCTCGGCGTTGGCACCATCGACTTCACCTGACAACGTGAGAACTGCTGTTGTTAAGTTACGGTTCTGTATCTGTCACATAAATAACTGTCGTGGAGGTCGGTCAGTGATGCACCCACAGCGTCAGCGCCATTAACTTCACCTAAAAACGTGAGCGCCACGGTAGCAGTGAAGTGGAGTTGCTCTTCTGTAGTGTTAGTCACAGAGGACGGGCAGGGCTCTACGGTACATTGGCAGGTCGGTGACTGCTGCCCACACAGTATGCCACCAGTGTTCTGCATATGGTATGACAGCGTAATTGCTGTGGAACGGTATCGGTTCTGTAACTGCCGCTGCTGACAGTGTGCCGGCGTTTTACACAACTTTGTGTAACTGGTGGTCACACTCTTCCATGTTCTACGGTACTTTGTGCACCTCCTATTGAGGTGGGTTGGCATGCTGTGATAGCTGCAAACACAAGGAGTAGCACGTCACAGCTCTACACAGCGCTGGTGCTTTACAGCAGTTGCGTATGCTCAGTGGCTGGCAGGCACCATGTGTGCCAGTGGCTGGCAGAGCGGCAACGCACCCCCAGCGCCACAAGCGTGGGCCTGCTAGCAGCCAAGGCATGCCAGCTGCCTCTACAAGCGCTGCCTACAGCTGTCACACCTTAGCATCGCAGCAGCACCAACACTGTGCGCACCAGCCGCATGCTAGTGTGCAGTGACGGCTGCATGGCAAGTTTGGTCACTGCCAGCACGGTTTGAACGGGTTGCTCCATCGCTGCTGCGGCAGGCAAGTGCCAGGCAATGGTGGCGACCATCTAACCCCTGGTGCGATGCCTGCCGCTGCCGGCTGCCCTCAACACTGTGCGTGCGCCACAGAGGAGATGGTGATCATGTTTGGCGAGCACTCGCAGTTTGGCATCTTCGACTACGGCATCCAAGCGGTGAGTTTAATACCCCACGTGAAATCCACTATATGTGCTATGTACTACTTCTACTACAATGAAGTATGTACTTGAAGTACTTCAGCAGTATTATCGAGGTACATTGTTATTTGGTGCTCGGGTGGGCGCTGGTGGCTGCACACGCGCTGTCGCTCGGCAGCAGCTCCTGTGCACACACCCTTGCTGAGCACGCGTGATGAGCGTTACAGCCACGGTTGGTAAGCCAGTGGCGACTGCCCCGCTCAGCAGCAGCTGTGTCCTGCACTTGCACACAGGTGCAGATCACAGCATGGGCTTTGTAGGCACGTGCGCGCCCGTGGTGCCAGGCCTGCTGGCAACAAGCAACTGCATCTTCAAGCTCGGGCGGTGGTGCCTTTTGCACTACTTCTGCAGCGATTGCTCTGGATAAGTGCGGCCGTGTGTGCACCCCACCCCACCGGTGCCTTTGGCTGGTGCCTGCAGACTTGCTGAGCCCTCCTGCAAATGTGTTTAGCACTGCTGCTGCTGCTCCTGCAAGTGCTGAGCGCTGCAACTGCCGCTTCTGCAGCAGCTGCTGCCGACCACAGCGAGTGTGATGCCATAAAGCTGCAGCTGCTGAGCTGCTGCTGCTGCTGCTGCTGCAAGTGCTGAGCACTGCTGCTGCCGCTTCCGCTGCTGCTGCTGCCGAGCAGAACAACGCGTGCTATGACGCCACAAAGCTGCAACTGCCGATCACTGCTGCCCCTGCAACTGCTGAGCGCTGCTACTTCTTCTTCTTCTTCTGCTGGTGCTGCTGCTGCTGCTGCTGAGCAGACTGATGCGTGCTACGACGCCACAAAGCTGCCGGGACAGGGCTGCTTCCGCTCGCAACGTGACGACTTCATCCACGGCAAGGCCATCAAAATCGCGCCCGCGTCCTACCGCACCAAGTGAGTATTTGACAAATCAGTGGTACTGCATTAGTTCAAGTGGCTGTATTATTGTTTGCATTTGTGGGCGTGCACGAGCCACTGTCAACGGCGCCTTGTATGCCGAGGTGCTCGGCCGCTGTGCTGGTGTGTGTTGCATGGGCGGGTGCGGTGCAACCACGCCCTACACCCCAAAGCGTAAAAGTGGCACTACAACCTTGCGCACATGAAGCGTGTTCCAACCAAACAGTGGTGAGACTGCCGCACGCGCCTGCTGGCGCCCCTTCCCTATGACTGGCACCCGCTTCAAGTGTATGGCCCAAAGCATCCGACGTGTAGGCATCAGATGAGCGCATGCGGTACCGTGTCGTGCGCTCACACCAGGCAGCGGAGAGCAGCAGCCCTCCCACCACATGTGCAGACATTGCAGTGCCTCCATTCCCCTCCCCCGCGCGGCACTGACTTGGCTCCTGGTTTTCCCCGCAATGGTGGTGCATGCGTGGCGGTTGGTGCGTTTGCTCAGCACTGGGTACGCAGGAAACCAGGCCCTGGTGGTGGACGTCGACTTTGAGGTCTTTGGGAAGGGCTTCAGGAACCCCTTCCGCTCGTTCATGACCGCCGACGACGTTCTGTGGGTGACCGACGTGGGCTCGGGAAACCAGCCCGGCACAGAGCGCATCTACCAGTGAGTGTGTTGTGTTTGTGTGTTGCGTGTGTGGGGGATTGTGTCCCTGTGTTTGCGTGTGAGTGTGGGTGTGCATGGCTGCTGCAGCTGGAGCGCCAGCGTGTGTGTTCCACCAGTGAGTGTGCGTGTGCGCGCGTGTGTGTGTATCACTTACACGCGCGGGTGGCACTGCGGGCGCGGCGGACGGCGCCCGCCGTTTGAAGTTGAGGTTACCTCCAAGTTGAAGTCCACATACCGCTGGGCTGCCCTTTCCTCGTGCCATGCGCCGCTGACACCCCCCCCCCCCCCCCCCCCCCCCCCCCCCCCCCCCCCCCCCCGCCCC